>BPLQ01006847.1:0-78092 GCA_021605075.1 Caerostris darwini | reverse complement strand
ACAGCCATTGACAGCTAGGAAATACAGAATTTGAATTAAGTTTTGGAGAAACTGGCTGTACAATTTCCTCATTTAAAGACATTGTAGGTGTCGCTACCTGCGCCTGCTTTTTCTGAATGCCCTGAAACGGTAATCATTTCCATATGACAGCACTTTCTTCCTGTCTTTTAAATTTCACGTGTGTTTCCAGTAATGTAGTATTTGAAAAGTATTGCAGATTTTAAGGGTCAATTGTCCTTATAGATTAAAGAGGTGGTTCTTTAGGAAAAGAATTCTCAGTTAATTTTCGACAATCAAGCTTCCAAAGATGACGTACGTGGATTTGTAGAGTAGCTCTACATTGCAATGAGCATTCGGAGCTTTCCTTCGCTTTTTTTAGAAAAGAAAGATACAAAGTTGACCGTTATATAACACTTTCAGCATATCACAATTCATCTTTCTTACGACATAACGTTCTGTATAACATTTACTGTATGATGTTCAGCAAAATGTTTTATTTTGCTTCAAAGACGATCATCTTACAACAGACTGAAGCACTATAAAAAGCACCTTTAAATACATATAAATGGATGGTTGGTGAAATTCCGACAGTAAATAGAAATACAGTGCAGAAACAAAGAGAAAATTATTATATTTCAATTTTTTAAGTTTGGGCGTAGGGCTGAATACCTTACTCCGTAACATCTTCTGTCTCGAAATCTGCCAGAAGGCAGACGGCCTTGGCCCACCAGGGGCTTTTACGCCAATGAAGAAGAAGAATTATTTAAGTTCCACATTGAGAAACTATTGAAGTATGAAATATAAAAGAGGTTTCCTTACTTGCGATTATAGACCGAAATAATTTTACAATTGATTTAAGAGCTATTGTGAAAAATTACTGAAATTGTGTTTATGAAATAAAATTAGATATATCATGAAATGTTATGATAATTATTCAAAATATACCTATGCTCTTATATTTAGGGCAAATGTTTCAAACAATATTCACAGTCTGATTTCGATCTATGCTACAGATAATCTGTACTCAAGTGACGATCCATGAGCTGACTTTCTCCGTCCCCCTCTAAGACTCAAGTTTGTTTTCAAATATCTTAGTATCACAACTGTAAAGGCTCGTTCCCACCAAGGCGAGAGACGTGAAGATTCAAGAGGCAAGCTACAAAATTTTTTCGACCCCTTCACAGCGAAACGTCAGAAATAGCATTACTCCTAGTGAAAAACCACTTCGAGTTGAAAGTTGGGCAACTCCAAGCCGCGTACTGCAAACCGGTTTCAGGCGACCGCGGTGAGGCTAGCGATTGGTCAAATTTTTTCGCTTGCATCTTGTCGCCTTGGTGAGCACGAGCTTAAGGGTAAAATAAATTAATAGTTTAAAAAAACTAAAAAATACGCTTTTAGAGTTAATCTATCTAAAAAGTAAAAAATAATTGTTAACATAAGAATAAAATGACTGACGAGAAAATGAATGTCACTGTTCTAAAAGCGTGGGGTGCTCAATATCAATGGTTATAATTTTTCACTAGTTTCACTCAGAAATGCAGAGTTAATTTTAAAATGTCATACAAGCACCCCACGCTTTTAGAACAGTGACATTCATTTTCTCGTCAGTCATTTTATTCTTATGTTAACAATTATTTTTACTTTTTAAATAGATTAACTCTAAAAGCGTATTTTTAGTTTTTTAAACTATTAATTTATTTTTACTTTTTAGTCTGATTAACTCTAAAAGCGTGTTTTTTTTTTTTAGTTTTTTAAACTATAATTTATTTTTTATTTTTTAGTTTCAATACAAATCATTTATCATTTGCTACAAAATACAAATACAATGCAAATAAAAATTAATGAAAAAATACTAAAAAAGCTAAGTACAATACAATTAATATAAGCAAAAAAAAGAATAATATAAAAAAGTTGGAATATACTACAAAGTAGAGTAATTGCTGCTAGAAAGGATGACTAAAGTCTAAGTCTGGTGCAAATTATGCAGAGACGGTACCTTGGTCGTTCTTCTTTTTCACGGAGTACCTTGGCCTAAGATTAGGCCTTAAACTCCAGAATGGTAGCACATACAGTTCATAGGATAAAATAAAACATTGATGCATATATAAACAGGATGAGTGATCAAAGAAACTGCCCATATTTACAAAAAATAGAAAATATACAAAAAACAGATGTTTACAAAAAATTGGAACAAAATAAAATAGAGAAAAATAAAAATTAAAAAGATAAAATACAAAAAATATATACAAAATTGTTAAAGAAATATAAAAAAGAGAAGGTGAAATATACTACAGAGTAGAGTAGCTGCTGCTAGAAATGATGACAAAAAACTAGGTAAATTGCAAATTGTGCAGGGACGCCCGAGGGCGTTTAGCATTTTCCGGCAATGTGAAATCGTATCTAGGAAGATTACGGATTTCAGCATTGGGGATAAAGTTAAGGCTTGCATAAAAATTGGTCGCAAGTTTGTGCATAAAATTTTGAATAGAAGGGAGGGAAAGACTGTGACGGATGTCATCATTTCTAAAGTACCATGGAGAGTTTGTTAGCATTCGAAGAATTTTATTTTCAGTGCGCTTGATATAATTAATGTGGTACCTTGCAGCAGAACCCCAAACCGGGCAAGCATACGTTATTACGGGCCGCAAATAGTACATATAGATGATTAGTTTATTTTCTAAAGAAAGAGGTGAATTTTTATTTATAAATGGATAGAGCATGCGAATCGCGATGTTAACTTTTCGTTTAATATGATTTATATGGTTAGTATAAGTTAGTTTATTATCTAGATAAACTCCCAGATATTTAGCATTAGTAGTCCAGGTGATTAGTTCATTAAAAAGATAAATGTTAGGTGGAGTTATTCTTCTCCGCGTGAAGAGTACAGCTTCTGTTTTGTCCACATTAATTTTGACGCGCCATCTAGTGAGCCAAGCTTCAAGCTGCGTGAAATAAGTCATGTAGTTGTTTTGAATGTCTGTGAGCGTTTTTCCGGTGGTGATGACAGCTGTGTCGTCAGCATAGATACCTAACGAAATATTTTTAAATTGTGGAATATCGTTTATGTAAAGGTTAAAGAGAATTGGTCCAACGGGGCAACGGGCAACGGGCGTACCGATTACGGAGTTCCTAGGTGGCTTTAAGAGCCACAATACCTCCACATCTTAATTTAGATAGAAAATTAGCACAAAATGAAATTTCTTAAAATGAAGAATAAAAATAAAAGAAGATTAGCACAAGTTAAAATTTAAGAAAAACACCTCCTGCTTGCTAACAATTAAAGCAGGAGATCGAAAAAGCTAAAGCTTTCGGTACAATTAGGGGTCCGTTGGCGATGCCCAAAAATAAAAGATTAAAGTTAAACATAAAATGAATAAAAAGACTTAAAGATAAAGCATATTATAAAATAACAAAAGAAAACAGGTGCGACGTACAAGGAGTGTAAAACACCGCTTGTTTACATGGCGGTTTACAATTGTGGCAACAGATGGCGCCATGAGCAAAGCTCACTTTTTAGTTCTATATACAAATTAAACGTTTAAAGTTACACGCGAGCAGCGAATAGTTAAGATTTACGAATGAAAGAAAAAAGATTTAACAGCTACTATTAAAATATAAACTTGAACCAGGATAAGGATAAGTTAAAAATTAAACAACAGAATAATTAAAAATAATTATTGCTAACACATGATAAAATGGAAATAATTAAAAGTAAGCTAACATTAAAGAAAAGTTATTAAACAAAAGTGAACTATTAAAAATTTACTATTAAAATTTAAAATTACAACTTAAAGAGTCAGATAGCCATGTTCTAATTTAAGGTGCACATCGTAGCAAATAAACAAGTTAAGATTTATATGCCAAAGATTAGCAGCTCAGATTCGCTTGAAGTGATCGGAGTGACTAGACAACAGCCACAGCGGTAGAATCGGCGGTTGCAGGATAATATCCACAACGCCTTTTCAATGCCGGGAAAGATTCCCATTGCTGATCATAGATGGCTCTGGGTCTCTTCCTGGAGCTAGCCACACCTGGATGGTATACAGGTATTTGTCTGATCGCTTCGTTGCGGATCTGAGGGCATTTAGAATGAAAATTCTTAGAAATTTTGAAAATATAGTCCATAATGGGTTCTATATTCAGGTCTCTGTGGAGTTGTTTCCTTCTAACAAACCACGGGGCGTTGACTATCATAGCTATCTGTTTATTTTGAAACACTTGGAGCTTCTTGAGATTTGCGATTGAGGAGGACGCCCAAATAGGACATCCATATAAGAGAATTGGTCGAAGGATTGACTTATAGAGCAAAACCTTATGTCTGATCGCTAGCCTGCTCTTGCGAGAAATTAGGCTTTTAGCTTTACGCTAGCAGCAGTTGCTTTAGCAACTACTTTGGCAAAGTGGGTCTTATAGGTTAATTTAGAGTCAAAAATTAACCCCAGGTACTTGTACTCAGTAACCCAGGGGACTGGTTGGCCGAAAAGAGTGACATTCAAAAGTGAACCGACGTTCTTTTTACGTGTAAACAAGAGGCACGCGCTTTTAGAAGGATTTACTTTGATCTTCCAGGTGGTCAACCAACTTTCCAAGCGAGAAATATAATTATTGAGCAGAGCAACGACGGAGTTTGGTGTCTTGTGCTGTGCAATAATCGCTGTGTCATCTGCGAACATAGCCAGTTTGCAGAATTCTGGCTTTGGTATGTCGTTCACAGAGATTAGAAACAATCTAGGGCCGAGCAGTGATCCCTGTGGTACCCCGCTCCTGATTGGATGATCGCTGGAAATGGTCCCTCCCACTCGCACTCTGAAATTACGTGAAGTGAGATACGAGTGTATAATTTTAATAAACTGGGGCGAAAAACCAAGTCGGATGAGCTTGAGAAGTAAGCCATTATGCCAAATTTTGTCAAAGGCTTTGGCTACGTCCAGAAATAATATTCCCGTAGATTTACGATTGATAAAGCCATCATGGATCAGCTCGTTAACACGTAAGAGCTGGTGAGAAGTACTGAGTTGGGTTCTGAACCCAAATTGCTCAGGTATAAGTAAATTATGGTCTGTGCAGTGCTGATCCAGGCGTTTAAGAATCGAATATTCGAATATTTTACTCACTCCACTGAGTAGTGAGATTGGACGGTAATTTTGGGGGTAGGCCCTATTGCTATCAGGTTTTGGAATAGGAATGACTACGGCAGTTTTCCAGCTCTGTGGGAAATAACACTTATCAATTAAAAAATTTAATTAGATAAGTGATCAGTAGCACATATGTATAGGGTAAAGATTTTAGCATCCGATTACTAATGCGATCAATCCCAGGAGACTTATTAGGTTTAATCTTCCTAATGAATTCACAGACTTCCGCTGGACTGACCTGACTGATATCATTTAAGTGTGGTTGTTGGAGGAAGTCTGCTACTTCGGTGTTAGTGCGTCGAAAGAATACAGGATCTTCGACGTCGTGGTGCGTTTCAAATTGATCTTGTAGGCTATCAGCTAAAAGCTCGGCTTTCTCCTCTGGTGCATAAGCAGAAGATCCATTGGAGCGTATGAGTGGTGGAATGTTGCTAAATGGTTTTCGCAACAGAGACGTACGTCTAAATAATGTTGTCTGAGGCGTCATGGCCTGAATGGAGTGTTCCCATCGTTGCTGCGAGAATTCTCTAGTTTTTAATCTGACTATTGCTACCTGTCTGAAATAATCGGCTCTGGCGTTTGGATCTCTAGATTCTTGCCAGAACCGACGTAATGCATTTCTATATTTAACTTCATTCTTAAGCTCGCTTGGAAACCTAACAGGTGGAGGCTTAAATTTAGGTCTAGAAGATTCTCTCAGAGCTCCTTGCAGAGTGAGCTCCATGTCCTGAATTGGTTTCAAAGGTAAACAAAACAGGTAGATGATCAGAATCAAGATCATTGATCACTTCTACATTACAATTAAAAGGAATAAATTTAAAAATGCCATAATCTAGGACATTTCCCGCGCGGTTACTAATAATATTAAATCTAGTAGGTCGAGGGGGGGGCTACGACTTTCAATCCTCTTTGCAATTTCAGATATTTGTTCAGTTTGAATCCATTTCGGTTAGAACGTCCGAAATTCCAACTAGAGTGGAAAGCGTTTAGATCGCCGGCAAGAATCACATTGGGTCCAGATTTCAAAATAGTATCGATGTCCTCCACCGGGTATCCACCTGGGTTTGTAGGTGCGACGTAAGTCGAAGCGATGATGATGGGTGGAAAATCGTTAAGATGAATTTGAATCATGGCTACCTCGGCGCAATTAAGGCGCGGAGCAGGTAGTTCATGGTGCCTGATACAACTTTTAACATAAATGCAGGTGCCTCCGCTTACGTTAGAATTTGCGTGAACCTCCACATCTTAAGTTAATTAGAAAATTTGCAAAATGTAATTGCTTCAATTAAAAGAATGCTAATAAAATAAAAGAGATCATTAAAAAGTTAGGAAAAACATCGCTTGCCTGAGAACAATTAAGGCAAGAGATCGGAAAAAGTTAAAACTATAGGTACAATTAGGGGTCCGTTGACGATGCCCAAAAAAAAAAAAAGATTAAAGATACAAAAATTTACATATAAACAAAAGAACAAGTAAAATACATATGACAAAAACAAACATTTGTTGTCTGGCCCGCCAACAGATGGCGCCACCAGACGGATGAACATAGTAAAACCCACCCGGAGGCGGGGAAAACATTATGAATGGATGAAACACAGTGGGGAGGAGTGAAAAACAGCAAATGACATGATTATATGAAAATATGGTACAATTTAACACAGTGAGATGATAATAAACAGTATGAAAGCAAAAATATAAAAGAAACACATAAAATTATAAAAAGTTTGAACAAAAGTCGTTTTCTAAATAGAAGAACGAGCAGGTACAATTACAGACAAACAAAAACAAATACAAAGATAAATTTACAAAAAGTCAGGTAGCCATGCTCTAATTTAAGTTGCACATCGTAGCAAACAATTAAAATTAAAAATGCCAAAAACTGCAGCTCAGATTCGCTTGAAGTGATCTGAGTGACTAGTCAACAGCCACAGCAGTAGAATCGGTAGGTGCAGAATAAATTCCACACCGCCTTTTCAACGCCGGGAAAGATTCCCATTGCGCATCATAGATGGCTCTGGGTCTCTTCCTGGAGCTAGCCACGCCAGGATGGTAGACTGGAATTTGCCGGATCGCTTCGTTGCGGATCTGAGGGCATTTAGAATGAAACGATTTAGAAATTTTGAAAATATAGTCCATAATGGGTTCTATATTCAGATCTCGGTGGAGTTGCTTCCTTCGAACAAACCACGGGGCGTTGGTTATCATAGCTACCTGTTTATTCTGAAACACTTGGAGCTTCTTAAGATTTGCGATGGAGGAGGATGCCCAGATAGGACATCCATATAAGAGAATTGGACGAAGGATAGACTTATAAAGTAAAACCTTGTGTCTGATCGCTAGCCTACTCTTTCGAGAAATAAGGCTTTTGAGCTTAACGCTAGCAGCAGTTGCTTTAGCAACCACTTTGGCGAAGTGGGAATTAAAAGTCAATTTTGAGTCAAAAACTAACCCCAGGTACTTGTACTCAGTAACCCAGGGGACGGGCTGGCCGAAAAGGGTGACATTCAAAAGAGAACCAATGTTCTTTTTCCGTGTAAACAAGAGGCACGCACTTTTGGTAGGATTCACTTTTATTTTCCAGGTGGTCAACCAACTTTCCAAGCGAGGTATGTAATCATTCAACAAAGCAACGACGGAGTTTGGTGTTTTGTGCTGTGCGATAATCGCTGTGTCATCTGCGAACATGGCCAGTTTACAGAACTCTGGCTTAGGAATGTCGTTCACAGAGATTAGAAACAATCTGGGACCGAGCAGTGAACCCTGAGGTACCCCGCTCCTGATTGGATGATCGCTAGAGATGGCTCCTCCCACTCGCACTCTGAAATTACGCAAAGTTAAGTACGAGTGAATGATTTTGATAAACTGGGGCGAAAAATCAAGTCGCATGAGCTTGAGTAATAAGCCATTGTGCCAAATTTTATCAAAGGCTTTGGCTACGTCCAGAAATAATATTCCCGTAGATTTACGATTGATAAAGCCATCATGGATCAGCTCGTTAACACGTAGAGCTGGTGCGAAGTACTGAGTTGGGTTCTGAACCCGAATTGCTCAGGAATGAGGATATCATGATCTGTGCAGTGCTGATCCAGGCGTTTAAGAATCGTATATTCGAATATTTTACTCACTCCACTGAGGAGTGAGATTGGACGGTAATTTTGGGGGTAGGCCCTATTGCTGTCGGGTTTTGGAATAGGAATTACTACGGCGGTTTTCCAGCTCTGAGGAAAATAGCACTTATCGATTAAAAAGTTAATCAGATAAGTGATGAGAATCACGTAGGTATACGGTAAGGATTTTAACATGCGATTACTAATGCGATCAATCCCAGGAGACTTATTGGGCTTTAACTTCCTAATAAATTCGCAGACTTCAGCCGGACTGACCCTATCGATATCATTAATGTGTGGTTGTTGAAGGAAGTCTGCGACAGTGGTGTTAGTACAACGGAAGAAAGAAGGATCTTCAACGTCGTGGTTAGTGTCAAATTGAAGTTGTAGGCTATCAGCTAAAAGCTCGGCTTTCTCCTCCGGTGCATAAGCAGAAGATCCGTTGGAGCGGAGTAGTGGTGGAATGTTGGTAAAAGGTTTACGCAACAAGGACGTACGTCTAAATAGTGTTGTTTGAGGCGTCATGGCCTCTATGGTGTGTTCCCATCGCTGCTGAGAGAATTCTCTAGTTTTAATCCTAACAATGGCAACTTGCCTGAAATAATCGGCTCTGGCGTTCGGATCTCTAGATTCTTGCCAGAACCGACGAAGTGCATTTTTATACCTGATTTCATTTTTGAGTTCGCTTGGAAACCTAACAGGTGGAGGTTTAAAACGTGGCTTCGATGCCTGTCTGAGAGCTCCTTGCAGTGAGAGTTCCAGGTCTGCAATGAGTCGATCGGCGTCAGCGGGTTCGCTTAAAAGAAAAGGTGGGAGGGGCTTAGTGCTTAGCACGTACCCAAAATCCTCCCAATTGGTCAAAAGCTGATCTGGACCTTTCAGTGATTCTACGCTGGTTTCAAAGGTAAACAAAACTGGGAGATGATCAGAATCAAGTTCGTTAATCACCTCGACTTCACAATTAAACGGAATAAATTTACAAATGCCAAAATCGAGGACATTTCCCGCGCGGTTATTAGTAATGTCAAATCTAGTAGGTCTGGGAGGGGCCACGACTTTCAATCCTCTTTGGAACTTCAGATATCTGTTCAATTTAAAACCATTCTGGTTTGAACGTCCAAAATTCCAACTAGAGTGGAAAGCGTTCAGGTCGCCAGCTAAGATCACATTAGGTCCAGATTTCAGAATCCTATCTATGTCCTCCACCGGGTATCCACCTGGGTTCCTTGGTGCGACGTAAGTCGAAGCTATGATGATGGGGGGAAAATCATTGAGATTAATTTGAATCATGGCTACCTCGGCGCAATTAAGGCGCGGAGCAGGTAGTTCATGGTGCCGGATACTACTTTTCACATAAATGCAGGTGCCTCCGCTTACATGGGAATTTTGGGTGATTCTATCAAAACGATAGAATCGGTAATTGGCGATCAGTGGGGTCTCTCCAGGTCTTAACTTAGTTTCCTGGACCAAAAGAACATCAAGGTTGTACTCATAAGCAAATTCTCTTACCTCACTAATTTTCGGACGCAATCCATTTGCGTTCCAGGTTGCAATCTTGAGAAGTTCCAAGCTGGCGTTGTACATTAAAAGGGGGTGTCCACTTTCAAGATATCAACATATGTTTCAAAGATGAGGAGCGCTCTGGTGTGCGCGTCGGTTTCGCTCCTGAGCTGTGGCAGGCATACTCGAAAGGCTTGTGCCAGTGTAGGTCCATCCATGCCTTGTTGCATATATTTCATGAGCTGCCCGATGAGGATCGAGCAGTCAAAGTCGTCAGTATGCTGCCTGGGTAGAGCAGGAGAATTCCTTGGTGGCGCCTGGCTGACACTTGCCGGGGCTGTAGGTGTGGTGTGGACTGGAGCAGACGTTGGTTGCAGGGCATTCCTGGGCCTCGTGGTGCGCGCCGGAACAGGCTGCTGCGGTTGTTGAAGGGTCACCTGCGGAGGGTAACCAGCGGTGAGCCTCGCATAGGAAAGACCAGCTGTGACAGGCCTGGGCACAGGTGGAGGTAGAAGGGTTCTCCTTTGATTTTTCTTGGCTGGCTTGCGGTTCTTGGACCCCGGGCATCTGGGGCATCCCCTCCAATTGGCGGCGTGATCGCCACCGCAATTGACACACCGTGCCGGCTGTTCGTTGGACAATTGGCAGTGTTCAGCCTTGTGCGGTCCCGCACATCGAACGCAGCGAGTGGGTAATCGGCAAACCTCCGAGGAGTGAAAATACCCCTGACAATTCCAGCACTGGCTGGGGCCGGGGCGTCCACGGTAGGCCTCAATGGATACTTGCGTACCCAGAAGTTCCGTGACGTGGTATATCTTGCTGGTTTGTTCCGTCTTCTTTAACTGAACGTAGAAGAGGGGCATTGGCTCCCTGGATTTGAACTTAGACAGACGGGTGATTTTTAGGATGGTAAATCCCTCTTCGGTAAGCTCTGTAGTGATGGCCACAGGGTCGGTTGAGGCTGGCAATCCGCGGATCACCACCTTGATTGGGCGTTCCTCCTTTAAGGAGTAGCTTTTGTAATCCAGTCCTCTCTCCTCCATGAAACGGGTGAGCTTCCTGAAGTCCTCATCGTTTGAGACTTGGATCTTCATGAAGCGCCCAGTGTACTTGCTCTGAATGAGCGGCACTTCCGATTTCAGGATATTCAGTACGGCATTCCAGTCGTTCTTAGGCTGGAAGAAGATAGGAGGAGGCCGGGCATCGTAGACAGCGTTGTCCTGAAGCTCCGGAATGCTGTTGATATTTCCAACAGGCGCAAATGCATTTTGGGTGACCACTCCTGGAACCCCGGCGTGTTTAGGCTGCTTTTTGGTGAGGTGCTTTGGCGGTAGTTGAAATCCATCACCATCAGCTGGTCTTTTGTCCTTCCTGCTTTCATTTGGAAGCATGGTGGATGCCGCTAAGGAATCATCGAGTATTGGTAACGCGGGAGCACTTGAGGATGCGAGGAGCTCCCTGGCAATTTGTGCACGCTTGCACCGGTCATCAATTTCCTGAAGGGAGGGAATTTGGAATAAAGCTATTCCGAATTCATATTTCAGGGTGTCAAGCATGGCATATAGCCCCGCCATCTCTGCGTGGAGCCGAGCGGCGTCCTGTGAATCAGGCTTAGCTTTGGCAATTTGTATTGCCGTGGATGTCAATTGCTGCTTGAGGTGGGAAGCCTTCAGCAGCATGGCCTGATTAATGAGCACAAACTCATCAGATAGCTCTCTGATAGGCATTGCAGGTCCAAATGTCTTTTTTTGAGCATGATCGTTATCCAAGTCCATATTAGAGGCCACGTCCGGGCTATCCGGCGAGAATGAATCCAGTCCAATAATAGCCGGCGGGTCCTCATCCAAAACACCAGCAGAAGGCTGGCTCATCTTGAACACAAATACACACAACTAGAACTTCCCAAAATGGAAAAACACTACGCAAAACAATCCGAGTCGAAAAAACGCTGTTACAGAAGTAAGTAATATTTCGTTTTAAAGTTTTATACAATATATTAAGACTCGGGACAGATTGAAAGAATAAAATAATAACAACAATAAAAAGAATAAATAAAATTAAAAAGGAAAAGAAAAAATAAGTAAGACAGCATATAAAACTAACATACAAGAAAAAAAAAAAAAAAAAAAAAGATTTAGGAAGAAACGAAATAATAAAAACATAATTCGAGAGGAAAAAAATATATTTACTACTGTGTCACTATGCACAAATAAATTTTTATAAAGCTACACATTAATCATATTGACAGGAAGTTAAATTTAGATAGGGCAATAAAAGCTATGATTCAGTTTTCTGTGCCTTTTCTTGGCGAAATAGAAATTTGTCTTCTCAGCTGATAGTGATGGGGGTCGTTCAGATCCAGTACGGCGTCCCGTGTTACCGTCCTGAACGCAGCGATTCCATATTCTGCTACCATTCATTGAATCTTCACCGACGCGAGCAGCAATACTGCGATATGATAAACAGCATTCCCGGTACGCTACAATTCGAACTTTAGTAAAAGTCAGAAACGTGCTGGTACGTATTTCTGCTTCCTACACAAGTCATCATAACAACTTTTCACCAGGCAACAACGTTCAAATGCAATCTGTGTATGAGAAACTGGATGAACAATTTCCTCATTTAAACACATTGTTTTAATGTTAACTCGATTAATAATTAAAATAATTCAATTACTAATTAAGCAATACTGATTAATAATTAAAACATCACACATAAACATTATATTTTAAAACACTAAATGCAGCCGTTTATTTTCAAAAAGAAATTCCTAAAAACAAAATATTTTAAAATTAAAAACAAAATATTGATTTTTTTTTTTTAATTCTTAGACACCATGTTGTCTATGATGTCACAAACCTTAAGGATTGGCCTTTCGAGAGTTCACACGCAATAATATACCATATAATAAATTTTTCAAATGAGCAAAATTACAGATTGCACAGGAAACATAAATTCCACTCAATTTGTCAATAAATATACTCTCTTTATATTTTTTCTTTTCTCATGTTGATTACTATTCACTTATAATTTTAACAGATCGAATGGGTCAAGATTTGCTTCCTAAATGCAGTCTGTAAAATAGTTAATTTCATCTAGTTTTATATTTTTAATTGTGCGAAGAACGGCTTTAAAAATAATCAACTCAATCTATTTTTTTTTTTTATCTTAATCACTATTCCAGCTTAAAATATTTAAATAATGTACAGGCTATCTATTAGCACAGGTCACACGTGATTAAGAAAAAAGAAAAAAGTAAATTCTGAATTTGGTGTTAGATTGATTGTCAGTTTGTTTACATTTTAAGAGGAGCGTTTGGAATGAGAAATACGGTTCTGAGTCTATTAAACTTAAATCATTAGCGTGGACAAATTATTTATTTTCAACGATATCTGCTATATTTAAAATTGATATTGCATCAAAAGTAAAAGTAATTACATCATGTGACTTAATTATATATGTTTTTTTAATAACTTTTAGAAACACAATTTTTTAAGGAAATTAATATTGTAATATAATAAATGATAATTCAGATATGAGTTATATTTTTAAGCCTATATTTTGGGAAGGAAAAAAATAAAACTATTTAAGAGAAATTTAAAAAGTTTTCTTTTGAAATGATATATTTATGAGATGTATTTCTCTGATGAATTTATTTAATTTACCTTATTAAATTTTTAGTTCGATAGTTGCTATTATAGATGCAACTATCTATTATAGCAACTATTGCTATAAAAGTATTACAATATTTCAGTTAAAATTATTGCCCTTTGTAAGTATTGTAGAAACGTTTATATATTTAACTTACAAACTTGGAGATTTAGATAAATATCTGTTGTAAATATTCACAATCGTTTTCATCTTAAAAGCTGTTTGTTCAGAATATTAAGTCATATAGTAAGAGTCTTCCTCTATTTATTGTATTTATTATTATTATTATTATTTTATTATTTTTTATAATTTCTCTTTATATCAGGTCTTTACTTCCAAATACAAACTATATTAAATTTTCTGGTAAAATAATTAAAAGAAAAGAGAATGAAGTACCAATCATAAACTGTCATTTATTGTTATTAAATGATAATGTTAATGCATTAAATGTTATTTATTGATGACACATTATTAAATGATTTTCCTCTTTCATGTTTTATGTAGATTCGCTTGAATATGAAATTGTGATTGACTGATTTCATTACAAAAAAAAAATTAATTAAAAAATATTTTTATTTTTCTATCAGCTTAATATGTAAGTAAATTTATAGAATTAAACCAAGAAATGAAGGCTGCATCTTTAATAATTTATGTAAAATCATGTTATGTTCAATTTTGCCAATTTCTTATAATTATTCAGTTTATAGTTATTTGTTTATTTGTATTTCATAGTAGCAATAATTCTGTTCTACATATGAGTGTAAAATAAAAATAAAGTTTAACTGTCTGATTTCTTCTGTTATGCCATTTTGGCTATTTAAAAATAAGATTTAATTTCCAAACATGTTTTATTTTCAAAATATAGAGTCTTGGATTAATGTTATACATTATTAATGTTTTTAAAAAAAGTGCAAAGACATTTTAATTCTGTTTTACTACATAATAAATTCAGGAGAATTGAAATGTAAACATAAAGTTACATCATTTTAAATTATATGAAAGTATTTTAAATAATCAGTATTTAAAATCTATAAGCTGTCTATAAGTGTAATCCCGGACAATTTATTTCTAGAATAAAATCTCATCTTATTTAATATTTAACTTTCAATTTATAAATCTGCGAGTTAAGTTGTTCAACAGAGAGTAAATAAATATTTCTTAAAAGTCTATGAGATGCTAATAGCAGTTTGAAATTTAACCTATAGAATAATAATATTAAAAAAAAAAATGATAATTTGTGACTTTCTGACAATGCTGTGAGTTGCATAGAAAGGAAATGGTGATATAATTTTTTCATACCGATAGTAAGTAAATCCCAAAGAAGTAACAAATGATATTTTAACTATTTTCCTTCTTTTTCTTACTTTTGATAATACATTTTCACCACTTAGTTATACCCAAAATAAAGAGGCATCTTGTGTCCATTTTTAATACACATTCAGAGGAAAGTATATATTTCATTTAGATAAATGATATATAATTCTTTATTGTTCTAGTCTTAATGTTATCAAATTTTTATAATGTTTATAGAACATAAAGTCATGTCAATTCAATATAGTAATGTTTCTTCAGATATTTTTTAGTGAAGCAAGAAATGTTCACATATGCTTACAAAAGTATTTGTCCATTGGAGAATGTTGAAACAAAGTTACATCATTGACTTTGTAAATCGAAGTTTTGCCAACTAAAGTTGCCAAGCAGATGAGTTTGGTTGTAATGAACAAGTAGCAAAAAATAAAAACTTCTAGTTTGTTTAGAAAATTTATAAACTGAATGTTTATTCGCAAGTCAAAAAATTTTAGTGTGATTTGGAAAAACCCAAAAGAGCGACTGTACGTCAGACATTGGTTAATAAAGAGCTGTATTGAAGGCTCGAATTCGCTCAATGTTTTTATTTTAGGAATTTAATGTTTAATTAATAAAAAGTTATGTGTTCAATAAATTTTAAGAAATTATTTTAAATCACCTTGAAGCCTTTGATTGAATTTTGTATTAAACTTCATAATTTGCATTATGATGTAGGAAAGTTGCCTTATAAAGGTAAATTGTTCTTGCTTTTTAAGTAAAAATATGCATTGTGCTGGTTACTACTTGGTTCTGTTTCAAATGCATATTAACATAATTTTATTCTTTAGTAATGATAATTTTAGTGTTTGTTAAACTTCTTTTTTTGTACTGTATTATCTCTACTTTTGAAATCTGGACATTTATTTGAGATAGATTGATATAAAATAATTACTGCATTTTCTTAATCTTTAAATATGTTTAAAACTTTCTTAAGAAGCTTTAAAATTTGTTATGAACTGTTTAATATATGTTAAATTATTTAAATTAGATAAAATTAGCTTAAATTCATTTTTAATTCAAAGTATTTTAAGTATCTAGTTTTAATATGTTAAAATTATTATTCTTATTAATTGAGAAAAATATTAACTTATAGTAAAAATAAGATTAAGAAATAAATTTAGAATAGTATTATATTCATGTAAATATGAAAAACATTCATAGGTGAATAAAAATAATAAAATAAGCAGTTTACAAATTTTTTACTGTTAGATTTCTTATAATTTATTAGTACTATTCTAGTGAAACTTCTGAAAGGAGTGATCTCTTCATTCTAACTAAATGTGGCCTATTTGGTAGAGCATTTGCTTTTAAAAGAGAAAGTGGAGTGTTTTGTCAGAGATAACAATTATCAGTTTCATAATTAATAAAAAAGTAATAGATATGATGATTGTTTCTTTTAAAACTATTTTATTTACTTTTAATTAATGTACTATTGTTAGCATGTAAAAAAAAAAAAAGAAGTTAGTATGATTGAAAACTGCTTTTGAAAAAACTATTAAAAATTTTTTTCATTCCTTTTGATGACAAGTTTCTTTTTCAATAATAATGAATAGAATTTTAAACTTTCTTCTTCCAAATTAATGTGTTAAACCATTGAAACCAACGGCAATAAGACAGTTGTAAAATAAAATAATAATTCTTTATCTGATAAGTGTAGGTAGAAACATTTCTATTGGCCTTTTACTAAAGAAAACCAATCAACAAACAACTACCTTTTCCAGAAATTTTTTAATTGGAAAAAGTAATTGAAAGGCTTAAGTTTGTGAACATTTGTTAAACAAATCTTCTTTTCAAAAACCCTTACATAGAAAATTCTTATTACTGCAAAAAACATAGTTTTGTATTAGATTGTTAGTCAGGCTATAGGCATTATGAAAAGATTATCAAAATTGTGTGGAGTGTATCCAATTGCTCTTAGAGTTGTATTTGACATTGAATTTGTGGGATAAAAATCTGTATTTGTGAAAAAATGACAGTTTAGATAGCTATTCTCTTGTAAAAGTTTCACATTATTATAGATCATTACAACCAAAGTAAGTTATAACCTCAAATAAATTCATGTTTAATGTTAAGACAGCATGCCAGTGTAAAACGTGCATGTCTACATCCTTCAGATTTAGGTTAAGTGACTTCAAGAATTTTCAATCTAAGAATTAGATTGCTCGAAATTATTAAAAGAAACTTAAGAGAAATAAAAAGGATTTACAATTGTGAAATTTCTGTAGATAAAATGAGTATAAGAATATGAGGTAAATGAAAAGGCCTTTTAAGAATTTTTTTTTTATTTTGTATTTGAAATGCTGTTAAAAGAGTTTTATTCAAGTTTATTTAAAAAAAAAAAAAATCACTCAAAATTGCTGTAACAAGAAACTTTTTCAAAATCAATATTAAAAAAGTAGAATATAATTTGAGAGATATTTGGTTAAGACTGTGAATATTTACTGGAACCAGAATTATGTTTATTATTTTTTTAAATGGTGGTTTGATCCCTATATTGTGTTTTCTTCCCTTTTGTATTTTTTTATTCATTCTGTAGTTTGCAAAAATATTTATGTAATTTTAAAACTTTGTTTCTTATAAAATAAATATATATTTATTAATTAACTGGAATATTAAGATCTAAATACCCGTTGTAGTTAAATAATCATCATTTCTATGGAACAATATATTTTGATAATACATGAATATTTTCTTAATGACAAACAAATTGATACTATTTTGATTGAGTTTAGTATGTTTCAGTTATCAATTTTCATAGGTGAACGGTTTAATTATAATTTGTTTTATTTTCAAATATTTTTTATAAATCTGACAGCACTTGTGTGATTTAGAGAAAATTCATGTAACTCCTGTTAGATGAATTTTTTAAAAACAATTATTGATTTGCAGCTTTATATGTTTGATTAACAAAATATTGTAGATCTATACTTTTTCCTCCATAGTAAAATTGTTGAAATGCCTATTTGTATTACAAAAAAATAAGCTCAGTGTGCACTAAAAAATTTTTTTTTATTGTTAAAGACATGCAAATTGAATAATTTATTTATTTTACCTTTTTTTTTTCATGCATAAGACATTCATTACAAAATAAATTTTTCCACTAGAATTTAATAATAGATAACTTGTAAAATTATAAGAATTATTTTCCTACTTTTGTAAACATGTTAAAAGATTGATGAAATTATTTTTTGCAACTATTGATACTTCAGAATTTTTTTCTGGTAGAAACAATGTTAGATAAGATAAATTAAAGATTTATGGTACATGATTAAAAAAATGAATAGTTTTTATTTTCAAATTATGAATAGAATTTTATTTTTCTGAACAAGTAACAGACAAAAATGGATATGGATGCAATTTTTATTTTTCTCTTAATTCTCTTATTATTGCGATATCATATATATATTAGCATATATATGTTTTAATAAATTTCATGAGTTACATTTTATAGAATTATGAGTGGATTTGTTAATTTACTTTTTGAAAGTACAGGGCGTGTTAAAAAATTATCATATTTATATTCGGAAAAATAATCTATACCACATACTTTAGTAAATTTTTATTTTAATCAAAATCCAACCTATTTATAAGTTTAAAAAATTTTCTCCAATTTGAATTGGAATTTTTGTACATTAAATTTTTTACAGATTCCAAAAGAGCTAAAAGAAAAAAAAAGCTTAATTTTATTTTATTTTAAATATTCTATTCTACCAAAAACTAAATAGTTTTAGTTAAATTTGTCAAATATTTTATTTCAATAGATATTCTTAATATATGTAAAATATTCAGCTGTTGAATTTGACCCAGATAATTATAAATCTGAATAAATATTTAAATTCTTGATTCCAAATGAAACATATAAAATTATATCCATCTCATAATTTTTTTTTAAATCACTATACTTATATTTGTGTTACAATTGTATTAATGCTAGTGTTGTAAGTTTTAGTGTTATAAATTTAAGAGCTCTTAAAGTTGAATTACTGAGCTAGTAATTGTATAAAGCAAATAATTTAAATTTCTTGTCTTTTTAATTTTTTTTTTTTAACTAAAATAATACTAAAATAATGGTAATGTTTTCACATAAATTATTCAGATTTAATATGCATTGAATCTAACTTATCTAATTTTTGTAGGAATAGGCAGAAATAAAAAGGATGAAGGAATATAAAGGAGATGTACTTTTCTGCCTAGCATTTAAACTGTCAATAATTTTTTAAATTTGGTTATTATGGCAATTTATTTGTTTAAAAAAATTGGTTTACTTTGAAAGACGAAATTTAGTGGACCATAAAATTCCTGTCATTGATCAATGAACTAAAAGTTTACAGTGATCTCACAAACTGCCTGAAGATCTAATTGACTTTTAAATCATCAATAAATCAATACCACTTCATTATAGATTTTAAACTGCAGACATGCATTGATTATTTTTTAAACTCACTTTGTGCATCAAATTATTTATGGTTGTCTATGTTCTTGGCTGTATTGAAATAAATAATGCTAGAATATTATTTGCTACTCTAATTTTGTTGTAAGAACAAAAAGTAATAATATGAGATAATTTGATATGTTGATAAGTCTTATGTAATGAAATAAGAAATGAAGAAGCTATCACACAATTATATAATTTTGAAAATTTATGGAGTGATGGATACAAGATCTCTCCTGATGCTAATTAGTTCAGATAATATTTATTTTATTTGTAATGGTTTAAATATTGTATATTAAAGTTTACTGGGAAAATAATATCTATTTAAGGGAAAGAGTTAAGATATGCCTGCTTCCCAAGTTAATTGCTTTGCATTTTTTCCTTTTCTTAATGTATACATAATGTGCATTCGGGTGCATTAAATTTGGTATAGTTTTTAACTATGTTATTTTATTCCAGTATTGCATATAACATAATTCTTCATTAAAATTCTTTTTAGGTTTTTCTAAAATAAGTATTTAATTCCTGGACAGTGAATTCTAAAGATTTCATCAACTGCATTGTTTCCCACCATGTTATTGTGAGAAAAATAAAAATTGCATATATTTAAATAGTATCTTAAAAGGTAAGTTATTTATGCATGTACTTTGTAAAATACGTTTGAATGATTTTAAGTATAGTTTTTGTCAAAGGGTGTTTTTCAATTAATTGAAAAATTATTAACTAAAGGCTTGCAAGCAAAATAATTTTTAAAGTGATTTTATTCACTCCTAATCATGTTATTTTCATGTATTTAGTGTATCTTTTTTGCACTCTCACATAAAATAATTACTGTTTTTTTTAAATATTCTTGTTTTACTTTTGTTTCAATGGTTTCTATATATTTAAAATATTTTGATAGAGTTTTTAAACATGTCTAAATAGTTATAAAGTAACAAAAAAAAAAAAAAAAAAAAAAAAAAGGACAATAAATGGAACATTTAAAAGGAGTCTAAATTCTTAATTTTGGTAATAAAAGTATTATGCTTAAATGTTCTGAATAAATCTAATTGTTCATTATTTTATAAAAAAATTATATTCCTATTTTCTGTAGAATAAGAACATTGCATTTAGGTAATATTAAAAACTTTATCATTATAATTATATAATTTTTTCATTATTTTTATTATTTTTTAAACTTAATATAACTGTATTCATTTTTTTAAGAAAAAAAAAATTCAAATATATGTTATAAAAATATTGTAACTATTCATTTGTTAATGCATTAATCATATATTTAGAATTCCAATTGTAATCCCCAATCTGTTTTATTTCTTTCAGTGTAGTGCATAAAGTTATTTAATAAAACACATTATAAATATATTTCTGTTTTCAGGATGTTTCTATAAATTATGTGATATCTGTCTAGTTATATATACGTTTGTTTACCAATATGGCTTATTAGAATGTATTAATATAAAAGTTTTCCATTTTAACAAAAATTTGGTAAATTTCTTTGTAATAATTATGGTAGCACTTTAAAACTTATTCTTACCAAAGCTTGCAAAAGGGGAGTATATAATATAAACCATTAAAAACATTTTGCACATGATATACAAAATTAAAGATCACTAAAGCTTCTATTTAAAAAGTATTTTAATTTATATCTGCTTTTAATGTATCTTATGTCTTGTTCTCCTGTATTAATATATAGCTATTCATTTGAAATTCACTGGAACTTAAATTGTTCAATATATTGTATAAATTGTTTCTATTTATGTGTGTTATAGTATTCCTTAGAATCAGAGGTGGGGAGTTAAGCATTTTTTCCTCAAGTAGGGTTTAATAGTCTGACTCCTGACTTGTTAAAAAAATTTTTTTTCAAAATTCTAGGAATTAATGTTAAGGAGACAATTTAATTGTATTTTTGAGTAATACAACCATAAAACCATTAGTAAAACAGTTACAGCTTTAGTAGCATACTAAATAAATGTTGAGAGATTTTACTGAGCACTGAGGCTTATAAAAAGTTGTCTTGAATCAACAATGGAAGAAGATCTGATAGAAACTATTTTATTGTCAACAAAAAATTAGAAATAATATAATATAAATATAGCATCTTTGTGCTTAGAATGCACAATTTTCTTCTAATTTTCACAAATTCTTCTAAATGACCTTTACTTAAAGATAAAAAAATTAGTTCAAAAATTACAGAAGAGTGTACATAACATTTCAGAAAAGAGTCTTGAATCTGTATGAAAAATCCGACTCAACAATTGGCAGTCTTAAATTTATCCCTAACCCTGCGTAGAATATTGCATTTAGGTAATATTACAATTTCACCATTCTTACTGTATAATTATTTTTATTGTTCTTCTGAGCAATATATTATTATTTTTTTTGTTCTTAATACAACTTGATTAAATATATTAGAGAATTTCAGTTTTATGGAAATCATGGATCGAAATATTATTTTCTCTACTTATTAATATCACAGATTTATGTTTTGGTAAAAAGATTGCCTTTAGAATAGCAAGTAAATTGTGTGAAGGACTTACTTAATGTCTAGACAGATATTTTAATTTTAATTTTTTTGTTACGTTTGAATCAAATTTTACTCTATGTATTTTATTTTATTTCAGTTATTTATATTTTATTTATTTATATTTGTTTTTATTTTTTAGAAAGAATAGTAAAATTATTTGTTTACATTTCAAAACAAAGTGGTTTCATAATATTTTAGAACATTTAGAAAACATTGTGCCTACTGTGGTTCCAGACATGCAAATCAGTCAACTCCTGTAGTAAGTCTTAATTAAGTAATTATATAAAAGCTATTTTCAGAATTTATTATTTCCAATGTGTTCTTAAAGGTATATTTTTGCAAATCATATTCAAGATAAAAAAAATTAAATAATTTATTATTATAATCTGTATTTTGCTTGAGTATGAGTTATAACTATTATTGAGTATAAAAAAGCTAGTTGAAATCTTTTGTACACGCCTTTAACTAGAGGTATCAAACTCAGTCTTATAAAGGACTAATTTTTTTTCTATCAAAGCACACTTGTTAGAAAAAGTCTGTATCAGGTCATCATATTATAGTATTTTTCAAAAGAAATTAGAAATACCTTTATAAGTATGAATATATTTTTTATTTATTTAACATAATTTAAATGTATTTGACTTTGAGAAACATAGGGGAAAAAAATGAAGTAGAGTTGAAAATTTCTGTAGAAAAAAATCTATATTTGTTTAACAAATGTAATCTGCAGAAAATTTAATTTTAGCTCATTTTCGCATTCTTAATAACTAAAAAGAATATGTTCTTATTTTTAGAACTTAACTATTTTTAGAACAGCCTCATTGGCATAAATTTCACCAGTTTTGATGCGTCATTTGATGTGTTTAATTCATCATCTACTACATTGCAGAGGGTTCTTTGGAGGTCCACTTAGGAACCTTCAAAGAATCCTTTCACTTGGGGTTGCTTAAATGGTTCCATAGTTAGATCAGTATAAATTGTTTTCAATTAATGAATTAATTTATTAATGGATAACATATTTATTGCGATTAATTGCTCATTGGAGCATTTTTTGAATAATAATTTTGAAACTAAAGAGAAAAGCAACTCTGATTTACAGGAAGTTTCAGTAGCGCAAGTCATGTTCGATCTTCCAATTTTACAAATGACACTTTAAGATTGGAAGGGAATGGGAATGAATTCAAAGTACTGATTACAGCTTTGCGTTTTTTCCTATTTTTCAACTGGGAAGCATTATAATTTAGAATATTCATTAATAAAAGAATTGTCAATATTGGATAGAAAATTATAGAAATTGCTGAAGAGCTCAATGGACGTACCAGTTACGCATTGCCTATGTAAAATTAATATCTCATCTGAGAAAATTGAAGAATAAGTATAAATTTGAGTGCAGAATTGTAAGTTAGTAAATATTGAACTAATTTAAATTTAATTTTAAGCGAGGAGTGCAGTTATTCCGGAAGAAATGAAAAAGAATGAGCGACATCGCTCTTAAAAGGAAGGGGAAGAACGCTCTTAGATCTAGTCCGTTGAGAGGAGGTAGTAGTTCTCTGGCGCCATTTAGTGTTGCCAGAAGACACTATAGAAGATTATTAATTTAAGATAATAATTATAAGAATTAAAATTAAAGAGAAATTTTAAAAATACTGGTACAATTAATGGTGCATTTTAATGCCTTAATAATTATAGTATGATAAAAAGTCTAAAAGGTTTTGTGGGATAAAAGATATAGCCGCTTAGAATTTAACCTAAAGGCTCGTTCCCACCGAGGCGTGAAGTGTTGAAGATTCACGCGGCAGGAAAGAAAGTTTTTTCGAACCCTTCACAGCGAAACGTCAGAAATAGTATTACGCCTAGTGAAGTTCCGCTTCGAGTTGAAAGTTGGTCAACTCGAAGCGGTGGATTTCAAACCGGTTTCAGGCGAAAGTGGAGAGGCTAGTGATTGGTCAACGCTTCAAGCCTCGGTGGGAACGAGCCTTAAGTAGTGCTCAGCTTAGCACTAAGAAGTTCTTTATTTGGAGGGAAAGAAAAAATATTCGCGATAAAAAAAATTTATTTTAATTCGAACTTTCATCTAGAGAATTTATTATATATTCTATGATCCGCATAGATCTTTTTCGATCTCACAAACCAAGGTGCATCCTTGATCTAGGCAAGTATACTCTTGAGATTGTTGATAGACGAAGAACTATACAGGCCTTCTATAAAAATAATTTGCCGTAGGATAATTTTATAGAGCAGAAGCTAGTCTGATTGCGAGCCTGCTCTTGCGAGAAATTAGGCTGTTTAGCTTAATGCTAATATCAGTTGCTTTTGGAACTGCTTTGATGAGATGGGATCTAAAAGGTAATTTAGAGTCTAAAAAATAATCCTAGATATTTGTATTCAAATATCCGAGGGACTAGGGTGCCAAAAATGGTGATATCACCTAAAGGAGGAATAATACCTTTCCGAGTATGCAGTAGACTGCACATTTTTTATTTTCAAGGTGGTTAGCAATTTTTCAATTTTATTAACGTACCCTTGTAATTGTGCAACCACTAGATTTTGGTGGGTTGTCTTGTGTGATTAACTCTGAGTCATTAGCGTAAATAGGATTGCTACCTAGGGTATTTTTGGAAATCGTTGATATTGAAAATCGTATTCAGACAGGAGTGAGTCCCGTTCGCGAACCCATTAAAAATCGCTTTGACAGAACCCTATCAGAAAATCTTGTCTCGATCGGCTTTTTCCGCACTTTGAAGGGGTACTTGCGGATCCCATTTACGACCAGCTGTCCCTGATAGCCAGAGATAACGTAGTTTGTTTTTTTGCTGCCACGCTCCTTTTTTATAACGGTCTTCGATTTCTTTTAGTTTAGCTAGTTTGGGCAATTTAATACCCAGCTCGTTGTTTAACTTGCCCATCTTCTTTTATAGTTAATTTATTTCAAGGTGTAAGGAGTGGGCTTTTGGGTGCTCCAATTGTTTAGATAAATTTGTAAATTGTTTATCCTGATTTGAGAGATGGCGTCTATACTGATTCGTTTTCCTCATAATTGCTTGAATCACTAGGATATACTCATCTGTCTGCTCAGTTAAAATTAGTTGGGAAAATCTATTTTCTTGAACTTTCATGATACCTGCTCTTCTGATACAGGAAGCTTTGGCGATTCCAATTATCTGGAAATGTCTGACTTTAAATTCCTCTGAGTACCAGACGTTGTCTGGCTTATTTCCTTTAACTTTCCTGCCAAATCAAAATTTGAAGTAAATAAATTTATCCCTGGATTCAAAGAGAGAGAAAAAAGAAGTTTCTAATATTTTGTAATCTTCCTATTAGCAAGTGAGATGAAAATCGTCATGAGTATCACACTCAGTTATTAGTTTACTCGTAGTTTTCTTGAAAGCAATTTTAATCAGTTGCTACTTTTTTAAATGACCTGCTTGTTTCGTTTTCTCAAAATGGTTCTATTTATTATCAGAAAAAAATCATTTTTAGACTGCTTTTTAAAGAATTAATTTTTGCCAATAGTTCTAAAAAGAATTAGCATATTATACAAGTTCCATGTTGAGAAATTCTATGATTTTTTTTTTAACATATAATTTGCAGATTGCAAACAGGCAATTAGGATATGTTGAAGATCAAGATGTTTGTCCTTTTTTCAATCAGGGCTGTAGACATAAAAGGCGTTGATTTTAAAAATTAATTAAAAGTGCTTAGATTTTAATCTTAAATGATACTAAGATTTATTAATTTTTATCGTTTTACTTAACTGTATACACAAGTATCATTATCTGAAAATTAATCTGTTTTTTTTTTAATGGTGAAATAACTGCTGCAACATTTTAAATATGTTATATAAAAATTTAAACTATGTGTTTCCTTCTTTAAGTTACATAATTAATTACATTTAGCCTCAGATTTTTTTTAAATATGAAAGAATAGCAAAGTGATACAAATTGGTTTGTGATTTTGTAAGGTAATGTATTTTGTCAGTAATTTCTAATGTGAAAGTTATATGATTTTTTTTTAAAGTTTTATATTTTTATGAGGTGATTCAATAATTTATTATAACATTAATTAATTTATTTTTCTTTTAGCTGGGGTGTTTGAATTCTAAATTAGGGGTTAACGTTTCACCCCAAGTTAGAAGTGAAGTTCTGCAATCAAATGAGAAAACTTCTAACATATCACCAATGGCTTCTGCACTTAATGTTCCAGTATCATCATCTGCTGATAGCCCAGCAGGTGTAATAATTTTTTAAAAAAAACTTTCATTGAATTAATGATTAAATATTTAAGTAAAATATTTTTTTAGACTTTCTGTATAACACAGAAAAAACTTATAAAATAATAAAATTTTGCCATTTAAAGTAAATAATAGATTTTGTATTTTAAGTTATCACACAAACAGTACTTTTTAAAATTATTATTATTAGAAATGAATGCAAAAATTATACAACATCATATCTATGAATAACGTTATTTGAATTTTTTAACTGTAATTGAGAGATATTTTAATTTGTTTGTTTTAATAGTTATTTATATAGTTATAAATTTGAAACATTATTAATCAGACCTAAATTTGGATATTAAAACTTTCTTTACATTTTAATTTGTGAAGAATTGAAAAATTATAAACAATTTGAACATGTTTTTCATGATAATTGCTTACGTTATGTTTCTTTTCAATTTATATTCTATATAAATGTGTATATTTACCGTAAACATCAATTGTAATTAAGAAATTTATCTCTTGTATTTATCACTTTTGTGTTTTTAAAATAATTGTAATTTAAGTGCTTAACATTAATATTGTTAATAACATTATATAAATTATTATTGTTACATCATAAAATTTCATGAAAGATTTATTAAGGAATTTTAAAAATTTGGTTCTTTTTTTATTTAAATTATAAAATTATAAAATCAGAAATTTAAATTTTTTTCACATTAATATACAAATTTTTATTTTATTGGGTAATGTTGTTAGCTCAGTGCTCTACAGTCACTTTAGACCAGGACCTACGGTTTAAAGTGGATTCTGAACCACTATAAACATTCAGGGCACTGCCGGGACTCGAACCAGAAACCTGTGGCACCGAGCTCCAGAGCCGTAATCGCTCGGCCATCAGGCCCATCTGGTTATATCCATTGCAGGATTAATTATCTGATGTATTTGTAGGCTGAGTCCATTAACTCATTCTCTGTGATTCCAACTTGTCTAAGGGCCAAACTTAAGAGATAGACGATGTTGTGTTTACTGCTTTTGAAATTAGATGACTGAGCAATTTTATTGTTGATGTAGGTTGAAAAGTGCTTTTTCTTATGGCTTTTAATACTAAAAGGTTATCTGCGAATGCATTCTAGTCATGAGCTCAGCTGACATAATGCAACCTTAGCAGAAGAGCTTCACCTGCAAAAACGTTTTTATACAAGGAGGTACTACTGCAAAAAAATTAAAAAAATCAGTTGAACCTATTTATAACTGTGATTGAAGGTTTATGAAGTTTTCAAAGCATTGGGAACGAGAATGATTTCTTATATTGCTTAAGTATATTTTTTAATTAAGTAAGCAGGCAATTGTTTATTTTCGAAACTCGGATCATAAATGTTCATAATGGTTTTATAATGTTTAATTGGTGAAAAAAGAAAAAAAAAAAAGGAAGCAGATATATGTAAATCGTTCAAAAGGTTTGCAAGTTTTGGCTGTAAGAAAATCTGGGGGAACTAATTGAATAGATCTAAAGCCGCATAGATGGGGAATGAGTCTGTCTCGCGAACCACTTAAAAACCGGTTTGAACAGAATCCTCCGAGAGATTCATGTGTTTCCATCCCCCTCCGACAGGAGTCGGGTTTTTTCAGAACATCAAAGTATTCTCGCGGACCCCATTCACGACCAGTTGTCGCTCACAACCAGAGATAACGTGGGCTGTTTTTCACAGTCAAACGGAGACACGGGAATAAGATAATCTCGGGGTTGACTCTTACTCTCGTCTGGACGGGGCTTAAGACATAAAGCAAGTGTAGAAGATGGATCAAAAGCGATATGTGTAATATAAAGCAGTTTTGCAAACATTAATAGCCTCATATAGTGATTGTCTCAAAAATGTAGCGAGAAACTTCGAGAGGAGGTAGGGCACATCTTAAGGATTGAGAATTGCATAGCAACCGGTGACCGGAAACGTCATTGTACACCGCTAGATGCTACTCTGCCCGAGAGCGCTGTAGGGGGAAGTGAGGAATTTTTCCATTCGAGCGGAAACATATGAAGAGCATGCAACGGTATACGAGTAGTGAACTTGCAGACATGCACTTAGTGTTTGGAATAGCTAAGGGCCATGGACTAACCGCTGAACGAATTTATCGAGAACGCTTCCTAGAGGCATCAACCGCACCCTAGTTGTTTGCACGTGTGTATCAAAATTTGTGCAATTGCCGATCATTAAGAAGTAACAGGAACGTTCGGTTGTTATGGAAGTGGAGACTAATCCCAGTACCAGCTTACATGTCGTTGCCTCTGCCTTAAGAGTGTCGTTGCAGTGTACAGCGTATTTTGAACGTCGAGTCCCTACACGCCTTTTATTTCCAAAGGGTTAAGTTACTGCTCCCTAATGATCATCCTTTGCTTTTTTCACAGTTGTATCTGCAACAAAGTGGCCGAGATGTGAATTCTCTGCTTGTGCGTTGTTCACTAATTATGCTACATTCCATAAGGATGGTGTATTCAATTAGCACAAGGCGCATCTGGGGGCTGAAGAGAACAACCACGGTATGCAGTACCACGCGAATAGCCGAGAAATATCGGTACTTAACATCGCTTCGCAATAAATGTGTGGACAGGTTTGATCTGCGATTGCTTAGCCTTTTACCATCTCACATGACCGCTGCGGAGTATCGGATCTTCCTGGAGTGGGTACATGCCGGCTACTTGGCGATTTTCCAATAAATGTGAGGCGTAACTTATAGTTAAAGGATGATTAGGCAATTGCCCATTTTGGATTGGCAGTTGCAGTGTCCGAATCCTGGGAGAAATCTCTTTTTCCGCTTCCGCTATCTTTTCTTTTGCTTCTATTTGTTAAATGTTAACACTATCAAACCATAGTCGTTGCCATAGGCCTGAGTCACCATTTTGAGAGGCTGCTGCCAAGTTAGGTCAGTGAAGCGAAGGATTCCTGCAAAGATTTCATCTGCTGTTAAATTATTATTTTTTTTATTAATAATTGCGTTTTTTTTCCATATGATCGTTAAAATATGGCCATGGTTTTCTCTTAGTATATATATTGTGGACAGTTTATTGTGATTTTGCCGAATAAATGTCATCATTTTGGGGATGGTAGAATCTACTAGCATCGATGAATGTGTGACAATCTAAAGTCTTAAATTTTAAAAACTTAGTTTTCTTTTGCTGTATTCATTAGTTAGTTTACAGGAGAACTTAGCATAATATGCATATGTATGCCTGGGAAGTACAGGACTAAGTAGGATGAAACTTAGAACAGTTCTTGCAATATTCTGGATTTTTGCATTTATTTTTTGAGTGAATAAAAGAGAAGCAATTACGGCACTGATGTGGATTATCGATTAAGAGGGATACATTTCGCTGTGTGAAGGGATCATATTGTTGCAATTGTAAGGAATTATAAAATTGATGCCACTGAAAGCAGACATGAAAACGTTTTTCTTTTTTGAGCTCCAAAGTTAAATCATTTAATGAAACAACTACTGGAATGTTCTTCAATTAAAACAATATAATTTTTTCTTTCATAAATGAAACTTAAACTGGTATGGCCATTGCAGATTTAATTGTGGCTAAGTTCTCAGGTTGCATTAAAATGGTTTGTGGTTGTAATCAACTTTCTGTGTCTAGTTACCTGTAAATATTCAAGATGTTTCAACCTTGATAAGTTTGAGAATAGATTATCTTTCACATGTCTAGAGTGGTTTTTAAAAATTGTAGAAGAGCAAACTCCCTTCTGGGAGACTAAAGCTAAATTTGCCATAATATCATACTAGCAGGAAGAATGTAAATCCAAATTAGTTTGGAACTCTATGAGAGCGAGATTATTTGTTGTGTTATCCGCTAATGTAGTTGAAAAAACAACACATACAAATCTAAAACTTTTTACATTAATACAAATTTAAAAAAAAAATAATTAACAAAAAAAAAAAAAAAAAATTCCTCGCCTAATTCTAATGTTGTAGACAAATGCGAGAAAATATTTAAGTATGTATTTTTAATTTTTTTAGTTTTAATTTTATTTAAGTAGGTGTTTTTATTTTATTTTTTGTATTTGTGTGGGTTTTTTAAAATTATATTTTATTTTACTGCAGAAATGGCTGCTAAATTCTTTTTATAAAAAATGAATAAAACATCTTATAAAAGCAATATCTTATAAAATTATAATCACATATATGCAAAATTATATTTTAGTTTTTTTATGAAAATTTTATCATACAAATATTTATCTTGGTTTCATTGTTACAAATTGTAATAAAATGTATTCATAAAAATAAATATTTTTCATATAGGAAGGAATAAGGTAGCACTAAAACCTGGACGTTCTTTAATGGATTGGATTAGATATACCCATTCTCGAAATGATTTAGCTGGAACTCGTGGATGTCTCTCAGAAATATCGCTTCGCGAACTTGCAAAACATAATACAAAAAAAGATGCATGGATTGCTCTAAGAGGTGTGTATATTGTAAAATTTTTTTTATCTAGTTATCACATTGCTGATTGATTGATGAGTAGAGCATCTTTCAATTAAAACAAATTATTAAGAAGTAATCATAATAATAAATTTATGTTAGTAATAAACTTCAATATAATACAGCTTAACCAACAAAGATAACAGTAATAAAACTTAAATTATAATAAACTTTGATTGTAATAAAACTTATTTACAAAATCAATGCACCAACCAACAATGAACTCACATTTAATTAAAAACCTTCAGCATTGGATATAGTAAGGTGTAACAAGCATAACACAACTGAAACTTGTTCTGTCTCATTTTCAAAATTACCAAACTAGTTAACTACATATAGGATAGCTTATTTACTTTTTTTCTATTTTGTATGCTAATTGTTTAAATATTTTTAAAAATTTGTTGTGAAAAAATAGGTTTTATTGCTATTAAAAACTATGGTTATTGAGTAAATTTAAGCTGACATGTGATGCATATCTGTAAAATTTTAAATCACAATTTATTTTTTCTTAAATACTCTTACAATTAATAAGAAAACATTCCTTTGGCACATTTGTACATTCAGTCCCACATTCATCTGCCCCCTTTCCCTTTTTCAGAATAAATTACCTTGCTGTGATTGGATACTTGTAGCTCAAACATAAATTATGACTTTGGATTATCGAAATGTTTTCAGACATAAATGATGTACCACATATTTAATTTATAAATGTTTACTTGATTTGAACTATAAGTATTTTCGCACTTTCGCAGAATTATTTCTAATTTTTATTTGTATAACAAAGAGATGTTTCCAATAGATTCAAGTTTCATATTCATAAATTATTAAAGACATATTGCAAAATTATTGAAAAAAGAATTGTGGAATTTACAATTATGTCATTTCAAATGTTACAATTTGTTCACTGCATCACTGTAATCTTTTTCCTTTCAGTAAGAATTATTTTGGAGTTCATCCTTTACTAATTTTTCAAATAATTTGATATTTATATTATGTTTATATTTTTTATGTATTAGATATTTGTGCAACTTTGAAAAATTGAATAATTTGAATATTTTTCCCCCCCTCATGAAATTTATTTATTTACATTTATTTTCTATTTCAATATTTTTAAGGTAATGTTTATAATATTACACATTATATGGAATATCATCCTGGTGGAGAAGATGAATTAATGCGAGGAGCTGGAAAGGATGCAACTGATCTTTTTAACCAAGTATGTTATTTTATTGTAGCTTTGTTTTTATTCTTTTTTTTTTTTTTGGTAGCATTTTATCTTCAATTTACTTAAAATTTTTTATACAATCGTATTTAACAAACATACTGAAACACTTTTTGTAAGTTTTTTTTTCATTTTTCCTAAATAGATCTACAAATATTAACTGTTTAATCCATGCACACTTACTTAAAACATGTCTGGTATCTGCTAATAAATTTATGTTTGTGATTACATTACAATAGTTAAAAATTTCTTCATTCATTTCATGTAGTTGTATAGTGAAATTTTTGATACCTCTAAGTAACAATTTTTTAAAAGCAGCAATTTTTGTGCTCAATTAATAGCCAGTTTAAAACAACAGATTTTGGTAATTTTTTCAAATATCTTGCATCTTAATATTTATAAGGATGGAATTGGCATGATAGTTAGCATAATTAGTTTCTATGGGTATTTGGTTTTTAAAGCTCAGCGAGCAATACTGAACTGAAAACTTCCATGTCTTAGCTGGGATAGGCACAATAAATCCGTATGCCAGAATATTCTATTGGGCTTTGAAAGGACGATGCAACTACTCCATATACCACCCTTGGGAGATTTTGTTCAAAACTGTAGTGGCATAATTTTACCCATTTAATTCTCAAAATTGTAAAACACCATTTCAGATCTTGTCACAGTGATATGATGTATTATATTACTTTTATCTTTATTACTAATTTAATGTAGGAAATTTTTTGAAAGTGTCGATTGCTGTACAATTGCCCATGATTTTCCCTTCGGAACAATGTATCAGTTAAAAAAAATTTTTAAACTCATGTTTGTTATTTTGTTTGATAATTGGTTAGCTATATAACAATTTTTTATTCAATTTACAATACATATTATAAGTATTAATTTAGTTTAAATTGTGGTGTTTTATTCTTTTCTCAATACTTAGTATATACCAGCATTCTCATTGTTATTTTCTCAATCTTATTATTTTTTTAGGTTCACAGATGGGTAAATGCTGAATCCATGCTTAAAAAATGTTTTGTTGGTGTATTAAAAAAAACTTGGTCACTAGATGGTAAATATTATTAGCTTATTTTAATATTTCAAAATTGTCAAAACAATTCATGTTTTATTGTGATGGAATCTAGTTAGAACTTCAAATGCTTTTTTTTTTTCGTATTTAAAGAGAGCTTTTGTAAATATTTTTTAATTAAATTTATTTATTTTAGGAACTGTAAATTCTTCATCTTTTTTCATTAACCAGAATTTTTTTAAATATGTTTTTCTAACTTTTCTATCTTTATTTTAGAGTATATGTGTACAGCAGGCACTCTTTAATCCGGCATATGATCGTTTGGTACTTTCTGTAATTTCGGCACCGATAGAGCTTTTTGCTTATTTTGTATAGATTTGGGTACTTGTTGACCAGGACTATCAGGTCGCGACAGAGTGCTGCTGCCATTTTCGACCAGTGTTTATCGTAAATATCAGTTTTCATTGCAGTACAGTGTAGACATTCATAAATCACCAGAACTCATTAATTTGTATACAGGGCTGCGACAAAACCTGGAAATCAGGGAATTTTATCGATCTGGAAAATTAAGGGAAATTCGTAAAAATATCTTAAAATCAGGGAAAATTGCTTATGACAGCATTTTGTGGCAACATGCGTACAATTAGCGATTTTGTAGGAAGTCTACAAAGGCGATTATGCACACATTCGGAGAGTAAGCATACGCACCGTCCATCGAAGGCAAGCATGCTTGTCAAATCGGATTATTACTCATTTTAAGGCAACTTTGTCTGGTTTTTTTTATGACAGGTTAGCTAATTTATTATTTATCTCCTTTTTAAACGTGTCTTTCACTAGTGTGTGCTGCCTTTACTTGTGCTCTTGCTATTATTTGCACTCTTGCTATTTGCTAATGACAATTTTGAAAAATAATAATTTTAATGTTTTTAATATTTTATTATTATTTAATTATTGTATATTAAGCTTAAATTCATTCCTTAAGCTTAATTTCACAATTCTTTAGCATCTGCATTGATTGGTACTTGTTATTTATGTATTAAATTACTGAAAATAAATCTCATGAATAATTTATACATATTTCAATGTAAGCTTAAATTATTTAATCAAGTATCTTTTAGCATATTTAAATTCATACTTTAATTTATTATTTGTGTGTTTAATTACTAATTTTGCTGTTAAATTGGGTTTCCATTATATGTGCACATAGAGACACAAAATTCAATGGTATGGTGTCACCTTTAAAAAATGCAATCAGCGAAAATTGCCATTTTGTATCGTTTTGCTATTTCTTTTTGCGAGTTTCTTAAAAGTTGTTAAAATAAATCATGTAAATCCCTCTTAATCATCTTAAACAACCTAAATATTTGGGTTACACTTTTTAATCCTGAAATCCTAAGTAACAAACATATAGATTATCTGGTAAATAAATGCAGAAAGAGATTCGATTTGTTGAAATATATTACAGGAAGAGAGTGTAACTGAATCAACAATGCTCTACAATTTTATAATGAAATATTTGGTTGTATCTCTCATAGTTTTTGAGATACCAACTCCCTAATTTACTGCTAGAGTGCATTTAGGTAACTCATGTTATACATAATCCATAGCTCTTTTATTGAAACAACATATCTAACAATATAGATAAAAATTACTTTATTCTTGAAAATGCACTTTAATCTTTACTGCAGTTATTTAAGCCAAGACAGATTTATGTTTGTAGCTATGTTGCAATGTAGGCTTAATCACAATTTGGATTTTATTATTTGTTTATTATGGTCATTTACTTAAGTGATTTTAAAAATGGATTCATCAATTGTCTTTCCAAATACATCACATACATACATAATTCATGAATTGTATTTCATTCATTCATCAATTCCAAGTACCGTATGGTATGCATGTATTATCACATGCATAATTTGTTGTTGCTCTAAGTTTGTAATGAATATTTTTTTTAATTATTTCAGTTCCCAAATTTCCACCTTTGAAGCACATAAAAAGAGATAAACACAAAAAAGTAGTAACTGTTTTGAATAGTGCTAAAAAGGACCCATTAGATGTTTCTGACAGTACAAGTAAAGATATAATGGCTGTATCTGAAAATGCTTGTAAGTATATGCAACTTCTTTTGTAGTATTAAAGTAAGTCAGATATTTTTAATTTTTTGATTCTTGTGAACATATATTTACTTTTTTCATTTTAGTACCATAGTTAATTGATTATATGTTAAATAAAACCTTATAATGTCTTAGTACAGATTGGCCAATGTTTATATTTTGTTAATCTTTTATTTTTATGATGAGTATCAATAAAACTAATTCATAAAAAAAGTGCCAGCTATGAGTGCTGTTTTCCTAAAAATAATAAATGGAATTTTTATGTAAGGAAATGAATAGATCATATACAAATAAAATGAGAAATTTATGGGTGATATATATTTTCATTTAATAAAGTATACCTAATCAATTTAACATTAAAATATCTTGCTTAAATTTTTAATAATTAAAGAACTTTTAATCTTTAATTTTTCATTAATGAAAATGGAAATATGTTTTTAATTTTCTAGTTTTAAAATAAAATTTTTGTTCTTTTATATTTTTATGTGAATTGCAATATCCTTTGTAAGACCGTACACTATTATTTTTTAATATTTCCATTTATCTCTAAATTTTTTTAATTGTTGCAATAAATTACTTTTCATTATCATTAATATTATATGATTTTCTGTCCAAGAATGCTAATCTGGTAGTAGTTTGAGCCTTTCCTTAATTGTATCTCAATAATTAATATTTCGCCGTCTTTTATTAATACTATATGTGATATTTTTATGTACTTGTTTTAAATTCCTAAACATTATATAGGAGAAAATATTATGTAATAGATAAAGAAATGCTAACCTATAACATCTACTGAATGCAAACAGTTAAAACTTATAATCCATAAATATTTTGTTAAAAAAATTATGAATTTCTTTTTGCATCCTATAGACCGGGCGGGCCAATCCAAATGGTTTTGCGGGAAATGCATCCTAACTCCATGGGCCATATATAAAATTATATATCTCCACATAGATTTAGACCCACTATTGACCTTTTTTTAGAGTGGAAAATTGAAACATAATGTGAATAATATTTTTGTGTTTACTATTATTCTTACATGTAAACATAGATAATATAATAATAATAATAATGATATTAAACGCACATTTTAAAGAAATATATAACACTAAAAATGAAATATAAATAAATATATAAATATAAACATAAAAAATGAAATCAATAAGAAATATTTATTTTACTAGTGCGATATTTGTGTCTCCACTCTTTAGCTTTTGCAAATCAAGCTCAATTTGGGTATTTGCAAATCGTAATGGGTGCTATGTTTGAGCGTGTTTTGTGTTTGGTCAATTTCATTTTCAAAAAAAAAAAAGAAGAAAAAAAGTGATTCGCATGTGTAAATTGAGCCAAAAGCTCTAACATTTGGACTAAGAGTCCGGTTTGCTCTGCTATCGACAATCAACTGTGCATATCTAGGAATGGCCACTACGTCACTAAGGTAACTCAAAGTGAAACATAGAACCTGTTATATTAGATGTTCTAAGATGCAAGCGCCTCATGAGTTCGCAGAATATAATTTAAATATTCTGTGAAATCATAACTGTAAACTCAATAAAACAGGCAATATCTGTCATATATTCACAAGAATATTATTTTAAAATCAAAGTTACTTTTTTCTTATAATTTCGTTAGTTAATTTTTGAATATATGGATGCATAAATAATGTATTTTTTTTAATACATTGATTTCCACTACTTTGGCCATTTTAAATTAAATATATTTTGTAAAAGTGTGATAAATCTCATGGGCTGCAATAATATTCAAGGCAGACCGCATGTGACACATGGGTTGGCCACACCTGGTATAGACTATTGTGTATAATACGTAAACTTTTCTTCTTGGAAGTTTTATTAAAAATTAATTTTTAAAAAATGAACCTAAAAGCTTTTAAGTAAATCACACAGAGATTTGTTTCAAAAATAAACAAGATAACTATGAAATATAGAAGGGAGCTTTCATAAAATAAAGGAAGCCAGATGTAACATGCATCTTATTTCAATATATGTCAATGGAAGAAAAAGATTGGAATAAAATAACAAATAATCAAAAATTCTTTCAGTGAGGTCAAATTGATAATTTAATTATACTGGTCAAGACTTTTTATCACTACAGCAAATATAAGAATCACAAATTGATGAAATATATATAAAAAAGTCTTTTTTGAGAATTTCAAATGATTTTACGTAATTTAATTTACAATTTTTGTTAATTTTTTTATTTTATATGCACTTATTTTATTTTCATCTAATATATATATATACTTTTAAAATGGTTCTCATATGAATATTTTTCTTTTGATTTTCATCCTCAATATATATAGTATCTTATTATTATAGCATCATAAACATTTTGTAAACTGAAAAATGTTTTGTTTAGTTTAAAGTAACAATTGTAAAAATGAAAGATTGAAAAATAAGAAATATAAGAAATTATAAAGAAATAAATTAAAGATAAGAAATTATAAAGAAATAAATGAAAGAAGAGAAATTGTTCAATATAAACTGTTCCATTATAGATACAAAATGTTTTTCCCCATAAACATGAAAAATAAAATATTTATAAAAAATTAGGTTTCTAAGTATTATAGTTTAAAAAAATAAAGATAAATAGACAAATATCTTGCTTTACATATATATAGAGAGATGATGTGTTAAATAAAACAAGGGAGTAGATGAAAATTATCTGCAAATTATACATGCTGCATATTATATGAAATTGTTTTGTTGTTTTTTACATTACTAAAAATTACGTCTATGGGTAATAAGTTCCTATGGATTAATGGCAGGAAATCATAGTTTTTGTTAGAAAACGGTAGCAGATTATGATGTAGGAATATGTATTTTTTTTATAAATGATCAAATTTTTTAAATTCTAATTTATTTATGTATTTATAAATAAGTTGTCAATTGTAGTTGTTGACCGATGGGTTTGTTTCCATTGTTAGTCGTAGAGATATTGTCTAATTTCAAAAATGTTTCATAGGAGATAAATTTTCTAGAATGTGCTAAACCAATAAAAATTCTCTTAAAAAATTTTTTAACATGTGCATTTTTTAATGTTGTATTTGTATAATTTATATTGTAAAATTGTTCTTTTACATTGATATGTAAAGTATAAATAAAACTTATGTTTTATTATTTAAATTATTCCAGTTATGAAATATGGAACTTGAGGATTTAAACGACTTTTCTGCACATTGAAAATCATCCTTGTGCATCAGGTATAAGGGGTGGTAGTGAAATTAAAATACATATCAATAGATGTCATTGACATTTTTTTTTAATTGTGTAACTTTATAAGCGATTTGAATTCACTAGAGATCTTTTAATATATAGTAATTTATTTAGAATACTATATCTATACATGTGTTTTAATAGGTGGGCTGAAAAGTTCATAGGTTGACACATAGATGGCGCTACTAGTATTAAATCCATATGATTTTTAGTTAGCCCTAACCTTCAAAAGACACTTGTACAAACTTGACAGTTGTTGCACTATTAGTATGTGAGTTGTAGCATTTTTAGTGTTCATCACATGCAGTCTACTCGGCTGACTGTCGATTAGACTCCGGTGTGAAATGATGGAGCCATGTTTCATCCATTTGCACATATCGACGCAAAAATTTGGGTTTATCACGATTGGACAGCTCCAAACACTGCTTAGAATGATCAATTCGTTTTTGTTTTTCGTCGATTGTGAGCTCGCGCGGCACTCACTTTGAACAGAGCTTTCGCATATCCAAATATTCATTCACGATATGCCCAACACGTTCGTTTGATATCTTTAGGGTCTCAGCTATTTCAATCAACTTCACTTTACGATTATCAGAAATTATTTTGTGGACTTTTTTGATGTTTTCGTCGGTAACAGCCTCTTTGGGGCATCCAACTGCGTGCATCGTCCTCGGTGCTCATTTCGCTTAGTTTAAATTTAGCAAACCACTTCTCTACGGTTGATTTTTCCTGGTGCAAAGTCCGAATAATTTTATCAAGCCAAGCCTTGGCTGCAATAGTATTTCTTTTCGCCGAAAAGCAATGTTTTATCAACACACGAAATTCCTTTTTATCCACTTTTCCAAACTAACAAAAGTTGCTTCACTAAAAATGCTATAACTGTGCAACAGCTGTCATTTATACACGTGTCTTTTGAAGGTTACGGCTAACTAAAATTATATGGTTTTAACACTAGTAGCGCCATGTGTCAGCCTACGAACTTTTCAGCCCACCTGTTATATATAGTTATTAGAATACTTTCGTATAAATAAAATTAATTACAGCATTAGTATACATGAATGCAAAATTAGTAAAATAAAATCTAAATATATCCACTGGTCTGTAATTTTTTGTTGTGGTAACTGAAAGAACGTTGATTAAGCTATTATTTTTCAAAAATGTCGTTTGGGTATTTATTATTTACTCCTGCCATGACTTATTGTGTGCAGATCATGGGGCATCATGGCTTTCCGTTTTAAATATATCTATTTCTTGTAATAATCTTTTCATTACTAACCGTTTTGTTTAAAGTCCTGTATTTCAATAATTTAGAAGTACGAAATTACTTATGTGTTTCAGGGATTTTAGTATCATACTAAATAATTATATTTTTATCTGATAAGATTGTGCTTCTTAAATTTCAAAATCATCTCGAAGCCAAATCTATGTTTATGGAATCGAGGGTTTTTTCTTCTATTTATGCATCTATTTCAATGACATTTAATTATAATTTTATTTTTAAATTTTAGTTAAAATGTAAACATGCCTTTATTAATTTTACTTAAAAGCCTTGACTAATAAAATATTGAAACTTTTTTGAAAAGGTATTGAAACTCTTATTGATGAAGTTGACATTCAAAGAACAACTGCTGGAAAATCAGAATGGCCTGTTTCTTCTTTTCCAATATCTAATTCATCTGATGTGTCCATAAAGTATGTTTATTAATTTATGATTGTTGATGTTTATTATCTTAAGATCATATGGTTGGAGCTATTGGTTAAAAAGATTTTTATCTGAAGTAAATTAAGAGTTAAATTAACAAATCTATATTGATTTTTTTTTTTGAGTACTTTATAAAATAAAACTTTTTAAATATATGTTATATGCTCACTTTATATGTTCCAAATGAATATTGATTTCATTAATTTCTTTCCTTTGCATATTGGTGATTTTCCAATAGGAAATTTCTATCTATGTCTATTAAATAAAGGTTCAAATCGAGCATCTTGAAAGTTACATTTAAAAATTATATTTCTTACATTTACAGTTTCTTTCCCTGATTATTTGATGTCAATTGAAAGATATATGGAAAATAAATTATTAAAATAAAGATATATTGTATATAAATGTTATAATTTTTTTGTTTTAAAAAAAATGTAATATTTTTAAAATTGATAATACTCTAATGTGACTTCCATTAGATTCTGCATGACAGGGATCAACAGTTTTAACCATTGCACTTTATATTATTCTTTAAATCAGTGATGCTCAACTACTTGTTACCTCTCACACCATGAGCCATCTTAATTTTTGCAAGTAATGCTATAGATGTTAAAAATAATTAAAAAGCAGGGAAAAAAATGTTTCTGGCCTAGTCAAAAAGGGATTTCTTGAATATTAGAAAAATATTTACTTTTTTTGTACAAATTAGGAGTTATGAATGTGTGTTAACTATGTACTGGCCATATGGCATGGTTTCACCTTGCAGTGTTTTTTTTTTTTTTCTATCCTGATATAAAGATGTCACTATCATCAATCAAGAGTATATTCTCATTATATAGGACAATTGATTGTATTTTGTCTCTCTATATTTTTTTCACCAAGTGTCCTAATATGTTAGTTAATGTTTTCTTCCAGAATTAAATTTTTTTTTAAAATTTGAATTTTTCGTATTAGAATTAAACATTATCACATTAAAATTGCTACAGTGACCTAGCATAGCATTATGATTGGTCTAGAATCAAAATTATTATTCTATCTGTGTGTCACTGTTGAACTAGTTTTATAAATGTTGCATTATATTGAATTTTCAATCAAAGATTTTATAAGGTAATGTTATAAATAGCTGCTAAAATTATTTGTCTAGGAACTACAAAACATTTAAAAATAATTTAAACAGGAAGCCAGTGAAGTGAAGAATCACTTCAATGTCTGTAAATTTAAATAACTAATTACGGACTCATTGAAAGAAATTTTAGCTATTGATTAGTCAATTTTTATTACCTCTCCTGATTAGTATTAATTTGTTGAAAATGTTGCACAATATATATTACACACACACACCAACATATCAAAACACACACACCAACATATCAAAACACACACACACCAACATATCAAAACACACACACACACACACACCAACATATCAACACACACACACACACACACATATATATATATATATATACTAGTTTACAATAATTAAGGAAAACTTTGAAGAATTTCGATTACATGATCGAAAATATATAAATTTTCGTAACAATTAAGAAGTGTGTATATAGAATAATGTTACATCAGAATATGATATGCAAATTAGTAGCTATTCTGTCACTTAACATCACTAGACATGTGGCTTAAAACAGACTTTAAAAGCAAAAGCTGTTACTGCAAATAAAAATTGCATAGAAGAATTTTCGAGATGAAGATGACTTCTATTTGCAGTTAACTGCAAGAATCACAGAAGTGTCACATCAACCCACCCCAGTTCTTTTCTTGTAAGAGTTACTGGAGGGCTAGTATCTATATAAACAATGTGCAGTTGGCTTCATGAAGGAGGGTTACGTTTTAACGTTTTACGTTTTAACGTTTTTTATTACGTTTTAACGTTTTACGTTTTATTGTATATATACCCCCTTCATTTAACTGTCCATTTAACTGTCCATGCACACATGTCAATTGGAATGTAAATCAACAGAGCTATGTACTCTTTATTAATGAGTCTTAAATTTTTTTTTTTTAAAGAAAATTTTTTTTAAAATTAAATTAAATTAATTTTTTTAAATTAAATTTTAAAGAATGTAATTTCCATTTTATATATTTTAAAGAAAAAAAATAAGCCTGTTGTTTTGTATGTTTAATTTTTAAAGTACTGTTTAATTAATGTTTTTGTCAGATTTCCTTAATTTCCAGTAAATAGAAAATTTACAATGACAATTTTGCTGTTTTTTCTTAATTTTGGAAAACCAAATTATATATGTTTAATAAAACCAGTTCCATTGCCTAATTATTTAATCCTCACTGCTTTTAAATAGGCCTTTTAGTTTTTCCATGTTATTCGAATATGTCACTAGATTTTTTTACTTAAGCGATAGAGCTAATATCTTTTGCAATTGCAACTATTTATGAGAGATATCCCCTCTCTGATTGGCTCCATGTATATACTAATGTATCCACTGATCCCATCCACAGTCTTCAGGTTCGAAACCTGGCGATGGCAGGGATGTTTGTTAACGTTTCAGAATCCACGTTAAACTGTAGGTCCCAGTCTAATTTGCCCAAAGTGGGCACAAAATGACCCTAGATTGACAAACCAAACCAAACCAAAAACCAAACCATTGATTCCATTACGGGAAATACTGGTGCTGGGCCTTTTACCAATTCTTTTAGCTCAAAAAAACCTGTAGGGGCCTTTGTAATTTTGATGGGGGAGTGCTTTTTACCGTCGAGTCTCACCTATAGGTAAAAATTGTGTTTTTTTATTGATTCTCAGGCTGCAATTCGAGTTTTGGTAAATTGAAGTGTTCCTGCTCTTCCACAGAAGTTCTTTGTAAAAAAAAATATTAGTAATCTTATCGAAAATAGTAGGTAAATTGTTCTCAAATGAATCCCAAGTCATGTTGGAATTTCTGACAATGAAGAGGTGGATGCACTTGCAAAGTCGGCGTTGTTTTTGTCACAACACTATTCTCCCCTTCCCTTAAGAAACTAAATCATTGATCAAGACCAAATTTAAGGTCATAAGAAAACTCCGGTATAGTAATATTGCTGCTGAGAAAAGTTTGTCGTTTACAAGATAAAAACAGGATTTCTCTTGATTTACCATGGAGCCACCAGTACATTACTACCCATAGAGAAATATATATTAAGATGAACATATGCTAATACATATTTATAAACATACATATGTACAATATTAACATAATAAATAAAATCTTAATTTTTTGAAGGTTTAATTTTCTTGCAAAAAGATGAATTTAGATTACCAAACTTGTAATGCATTGTGTGTTTTTTTAAATTTTGATCAGTATGTTTTCTTTCTTGTATGTACTGCACATTTTTTTTTGTACTTGCTGCATGCACTTTATTGTCGTTCTTCATATTTATATTAAATTACTACTTATATGTATTAAAAGTTGATTAATTATTTTATATAGTCTCTTATTTCTTGTAAGAATATGTTAAAATTATCTTAAGAGGAGAACATTCATATTATAGAAAAGAAAATTTCCTCAAATATCTGTTTGAATTATTAATTGTTATAGAACATAAATTATAAGAACAAAGTAAAACTTAAACAGACTTGGCTGAATTCTAAAATTATTTTCGTATCATTAAATAATTTCTGTTAAGGAAAAAAAACTTATAAGACTAGGAAAATAAGAAAAATCTTAGAAAAAAATTGTATTTAGTGGAACTCGATATGGATATAAGAATTGAAACTTCTTACTAAAGATCGTTAGCCCAAAATGACCATAGAGCGACAAACCAAACCAATCTTATTGAAGAAATTGAAAATTCTTAAATCTATATCAATTTTGTTCTATTAGTGTTTGGTTATTTCATATTCTTTATTAATCATCTGTATAATTTTATATTATAATATTTTATTTTCAGGTTTTATGAAAATGAAGATAGTATGAAAATAGTAATTTACTGTTCGAATTTAAAACATCAAGGTGTCATAACTGATTTAGTTGGCAAGAAAATGTTTATAAATACAAATGACTCACCATCACATATACTAAATATTGGTGAGCAATCAAAAATTTTAATTTGTTTTAGAAAAGTAAAATACAGATTTGCAATATTTTTTCAGTTTTTATAGTTTCATTATGTTTACCTGTGTTAATTTCTTATTTTAAAATAAAATTCAATTAATTTTTTCATTCAAATGATTAAACCTACATTATAAGGTTGATACTAGGACTTTAAATAGGAAACAGGACTTTTCTTACAGATGGCCGTATCTGTCAATATTAATAAAGCTAGAAATGGACAATACTTCGTTTAAATTATTTTTAATTTTCATACAATAAACGTGTATTTTCTATTCAAATATACATACCTGGTATGAACATTTATTCACATTGAAAAAAGATTGAAAATCTGTCACTTAAAAAATTAAATTTTTGCTATTTTGGATGTTCACACTTTTTTTTTTATCATTGCTCATTATTTTAAAATAATATTTTGCATTAGAATTTTTTAAGTTAGGTTAAACACTGTCCTATGTACAATAGAAATTGAAAGTACAGTCAAATCATATTAAATTTCCACTCTTATGCTTTTCCATAAAAGGTGATAATTTAGCAAGGTTTTTCAAAGGGTAGGAAGTGATTATTTCTTCCTTCTGTCTATTGTTTGAAAAATTTTTAATTTTTGAATTAAATAGCAAGGGCAAATTTGTTTTCGTCAAAATCTTCTAGCAGTTTTTTTTTTTTAAATCATGCAAACTGAAATAAAATTACAATCTTTGTATAGTAAACTGCTAGTAATGAATTAAATTTTTTACTCGTCAATTTTTAGTGAGGTTTTAAATAATTACAATTTTTTTTTTTGGAAAAATTAGTGTTATACCTTAACTACAAGATAATCAAAAATTATAATAATTTCATTTATCTTAACTGAAAATTTGATTATCTTTTAAAGGTATATTTAAGAATTAAAATTAGTTTATACACAGTCCAGTCACATTAATGTGACCGTCACCTACTTTCGACGTCAACGTGAAATAACCAATCACAAAAGGCAGGTGGCAGCACATTGCAGTGGAGTGTATATTAAAGATGTCCTAGGGCATCGGAAAGCATTTCAATCGTTGGCGTAATGCAGAAACGTAGTGATTTATCCGGCGTCCAAAAGGGCATGATTATTGGCTTTCGGGCCAAGGGGGGAAGCATTTCGGAAACGGCTAATTTTGTGAACTGTTCGCGTGCCGCCGTGGTAAAAGTATACCGTGCAAGGCAAAATGGCACTATCCAAAATCCGTGGCGTGGCACATGTGGTGCATCACGGGCTATAGGTGACAGAGGCGAACGAAGGCTACGGAGATGCGTTCGGACGAATAGACGTGCAACTGATCGCCCAGATGAACTAAAGGGCTACCAAGAATGTATCCTCAACAACGGTTCAGCGAACGTTACTGCGCATGGGCCTCCGCAGCAGACGCCTGGTTAATGCACCTATGCTGACTGCTGTTCATCGGCGACGAAGGCTGGAATTTTCACGACAGTACCGAAACTGGACGTCCACAGAATGGCGACAGGTGGCTTTTTCCGATGAATCACGTTTTATGCTCCATCGGACAGATGGACGTTGGCGTATACGGCGTGAAACGTCTGAAAGCAAACACCCTGCAACAATTGCCGGAGGGATCCAAGCTGGAGGAAGGAGCATTATGGTTTGGGGAATGTTTTCCTGGCATTCACTGGGTGCACTCATCATTGTGGAAGGCACGATGGATCAGCACAAGTACGCATCTGTCCTTGCGGACTATGCCCACCCCTACGTGCGAATTATTTTTTCTCAGAATGATGGCATTTACCAGCAGGACAATGCGAGGTGACATACAGCTCGCAGTGTATGTGCGTGGTTCGAAAAGCACCAGGATGAGTTTACCGTACTCCCCTGGCCAGCAAACTCACCGGATTTAAACCCAATCGAGAATCTGTGGGACCACCTCGATCGGGTTGTTCGCGCCATGGATCCTCAAATGGCCACGGCACTGGAGTCGGCATGGCTCAACATCCCAGTGGACACCTTCAGAAACCTAATTGACTCTCTTCCTGCTCGTCTCGCAGCGGTCCGCTCAGCTAAAGGTGGTCACATTAATGTGACTGGACTGTGTATATCTTAATTTCTACCTATATAGTGAAGATTATAAGCTACTGTGTATAAATTGTGGTTTTGTTTCTCATCAGAAGTATTGGTTATATTTTCTAATAATGCTTTTTTTCTGAAGATATTTTTTGGAATTTTTTCACTAATTTACTGACTGAAATGCTAATTAAAATTTTCAAATCTAACAAGATGAAGTGAAGATTACAAATAAATGTAATTATATAAATATTAAAAGTTGATGGAATTTTTAATTTGTTCTATTTTGAACTCAGTAATTGAAAAAAGCTTTTCTGTAATTTTTTTTAAATTCTTTTATTCTCAAATGGATTCTTGTTCATTTTATCTTATTTGCTTATATTTACATCAGATATGTCCAGTAAATACTTTTTTTTTATCATGGTTCTTTCATACATATATATTTTGTATGGCATTTCCATTTAAATGTATAATAAGCTTTTATATTATTGTGCAAACAAAAATGTTCTTAAAGTTTTAAAATTTTATGCTAGCTTAAGATTCTACTCCAAATACAAAAACAGAACTTCGCAGGCATATATTGAAAGTCAAAGAAAGCTACTGGAAAGTTCTTATCATATTAGTTAATTTTCTGCTTACTGCTGGAAATAACTATAGATCATAGGCTGGATGTTATGGTAGTTGTTCTTAGTAGGATTTTTTTCTTCTAAATGTATGCATTCTTTATTTAGGAATTATTTAAAATTTGTTTTTTATATTAAATTTTATTTTATTTCTGTTACACATAATACTCTAAATTGTTTCAATTTAGGTGTAATCATTATGTCAGGTCAGTAATTTTTACTATTATCTATTAAGTCATAGCAAGTTGATAATAAATTTCTTTTATATGTAAGAAAAAATTTCTTTCATGAATATGAATTTTTTTTTCTCTAAATTTCAGAATTCCCTGTAAATTATAAAGAAAACTATGAAGGTAAAATATTTTTGTTAGTTGCCTTATTTTTATAATTTTCATATCAAAATACAGTTTGTCTTAAAATTGAATTTATTTAATAAATTTGAATACTGAATTTGAAATTGACGTACTTTTGAAATTTTGAAATTTGAGTACTGATTTTTTTAGTGGAAATTAAGAACAGTTCATTGGAAATTTTCTTAAAACGGAGAAGTAATTATGAAAAAGTTTGTGAAGAAAAAGTAGATATTAAGTCTTCCCCACTTATTGAATCTCGAAGGATATCATGGAACTTTTGTAATCACACAGATGACTGTATGTAATATTTGAAAATTGTTTATTTTTTGTTAAAACTTAAATCATTCAATTTCATTGCAGTCCTTTTTATATGTTATTAATTTAAAAAAAAATTTTTCAGTAATTTTTTGGTCATGCAGATTAATGCAAAAAATTCCTGTGAATCACAATACATTTTTGTTTACATTTCTTTTACCTCCTGGAACAAAAATGTGGGTTCCTATTGGACGTCATGTATACATAAAATCAGTAATAGAAGGTAAGTTTTGTTGTACCATATATAATCCTTTTTAAAACCATTATAATATAAAAAATTACATTATAAATTTGTAAGATTATGAAAAGCTGAGAGAAAATATATTCACTTAAAAACAATGGTTAAAATAAAAGAGACTATTTTTTACCATGATTGTTAATCTTCATAGTTTTTAATCATGGTAAATCTATAACTTCATTCTAGGCCTGTTTCATTAATCAACTCACATTGATGCAAGATATGCATCACATTTTCTATAATTTTGTCAACGTCGTTCCATTATCCACAAATCTTATAAGGGTTTTTTTTTTAAAGAGATTATATAGTTTTGACTCTCGCAAATAAATTTTTTTTTTTTTTTTTTTTGCACATGAATTTCTAGGCTGCATTTTTATAGAATAGAATAAATTTTTGTGAAACAGAAAACCAGATCATATGCATCAAACTATAATCTACAGCAGGAAACTATGCTAAACAGATAGTTTGAGTATATATAAGCAAGCTATAGTATTTTTTTTTCTTTCCTTTCTCCATGGTAGATATTTCAATATGTGTATAATTAAATAGGTGTAATATAGAAAATATTTTTTTCCTTCAAATCTTATTAATTATTATTAATTCCTTATTTATTCAAATTTTGTTAAAATGAATTACTAAATTTTCAGGATTCGAAATTATTAGAAGCTATACTCCTGTTATTTCATCTTTTGATGACAAAGCAGATGAAACAGATGGAAACAAAATTGTTTTGATGATAAAAATATATCCTAGAGGCGTATTGACTCCTGTTATTAATCAGTGTAAAATAGGTATATCATATATATTTTTAAAGTGTGAATTTCACTGCAAATTGTTTTACAATTAATTTTTATGAAAATAAAATATTATTGAAATTTTGAACATGATGTTTATTTTATGTGAAAGTTGCTGAATATAAATTGTTCATAGATCTTTATTTTCCTGCCTTAATATATAGTGAAAGTTGTGGCACTACTTGAAAATAGTTATACATCATAATTAAATACCACTTTAATGGGGATTATTATCTACATATAATTGGTATTATTTATTTATTTACCAAATAGCATAAAAAGTTCTGTTATTTTTACAATAGTGATAATGGCAATTTTGTAATTTATTTAAATGTGATGGTTGTTTCTAATGTATAGTGATATTAAGAATGTGTTAAACTGTATTTGAATAACCAATGCTGATTTTGGCCGTAGATGATATATATATTTTTTCCTTCTTGAAAGCAGCTAATGTTGTTAATTCAGATAGCAAATAACTTATATTATACCATTTTAAACCTAAGAGCACTAAATTTTAATGAATTGAATGTGCTTTTAAGAAATATTTGATCGATAAGGAATGTGGTTTTTTTTTTTTTTTTTTTTTTTTTTTTTTTTTTTTCCCCCGTCTTCCCTTCTCTACCTGTTTTTGTATTTTCTGTTTTTAAGCTATTTTGCTGTAGTGGCTGCATTTTGTGTTTACAAAAAATTCTAAAGGGCTTTGTTTCTACAAATGATGTATATTTTATGTGCATTATTTTAATGAGTAAATATATAAAGTTTTTTTTTTAATTTTATAAAATTTAGTATATTGCTTTTAAAACATTTTTGTCTTTTTAAGTTATCTATTTATTACTAAATGTCATTTAATAAGAAACATAGCATAGATTAAATAAAATACATTTTAAGTTAAAGAAAAATATAATAAAATAATTAAAAATAGGAAGAATTAAATAAATATGTTAATATTGGGTTGGCAAGAAAATCTGTTCTACAATGTACTTAAATGATGAAAGCTGAAATTACTTTCTTGCCAACCCAATTGTTTATTAATAGAATAGTGAAATGAATTGCAAATTGAAGTAACCATTAGAACTAGGGAAAAATTTAGTTTTTGTTTTGTGTATATTGAAATATATATTTTGTGTTTTGTCTAAATGTATTTGTGATTATCAAATAGTGATGAATGATATATCATGATATTACAAACCTGCCATTGTCTCACTGCAGAATATATTATCTTAATGAATATAAATTCTCATTTTAAACAAATTCAAATCTAATGCTTTAAAAAGATGCTCATTGACTATTATACCTTTTTTTAATTCATTTGCAATACTTTCTGTTAAAAAGAATATTGAGCAATTATTTTCAAATTAATCATTACCCTTTTTCTACTAGGATGTTATTTTATGTTTATTAATTTTCATCTAAAGTAAAGAATTATTGGAAACTTCATTTCCTCTTATGATATATCAATTATTAAATTCTTAAATTATTAATGTGTTAAAAACAAGACCATAACACTACTGATTAAATTTACTTACTATATGTTTTCTATTTCACTAACATTGTACTATTAAAATGGCACATCATGATGGTCACTGTATATTAAAAATGATGGAATTTCAAATTATAAGCATTTAAAATATTGAATTATTAGGAAAATTATGTGACTTTTTAGTGATATTTTCTCTTCTGTATTATTACAGATATGTAGTATTTTTTAAAATAGATAATGCTTAATTATTCTTGTAATTTTATAAAAAATTGTATTTCAGATGAAAAATTTTTAATTGAATCTAATTTTTATCTTCTGATTATCAGGTGAATGTATGTGGGTGAGTAATTATGCTGGAAGTTTTTTAGAAAGTGTTTTGACCATTTGTGATTCTGTAGTATTACTTGCTGCTGGAACTGGCATCACCCCGATGATTAAATTGATTAATTGGTTCATGACAGCTAAGGATAAAAAAAGGTATAAGTGAATTTTGTATTAAAAAAATATTCAAATGTGTGCATGTGTTTTTTTCTATTTTTAAATTACATAAAAATTAGCTTTATTTTCCCATTTATCATGTCATTTTAATTGGGAATACCTAACAATTTGTGTAGCATTAAGTATAAACTATTTTTAATTTAAGGTATAGTTTGAAAATTACACTCATTATAAAAGTAAATGTAATTACTTGTAAGAAATAAAAAGTTAAGAATAAGAAATTCTTTAATATGCCTTTAAATTTTGTATTTCTAAAATAGAGCTGGAAGTAATTATGATGTATTTTTGTATATGTTGTTCAAATTATAGCTTCTTAATCAAATTTGGAAATTAATTAAATATCATATTTGAAAATAAATAATGTCTTTGTAATTTGGAAGCTAAAGGATGAATATTTGGTAAGCCAATATTTTGGGAAAAAACTGGGTTAATAAACTATTTTTAGTTGCTAATAGTTTTACTTCAGATGTGTAACTTTATTCTTAACACATTGTTAGTTTTCTGTAAAAAAATTAGAAAAATATTAAATTTGTAATTCACATTTAAATAAAATGACATGTGTAATTTTTTTGATATGCAAGAAATAATCAATTTGTATTGTAGATTTTTTTTTATAACACTATAGAAAAGATTTTAATGTTAATGTATATTATGTAATATTTTTGTATGTAGTTTGTTAAATTTTTGAAAATGTTTTCTTTTTGTATTTTTTTTATATATTAGGTCAATTTTGTTGCTTTCTTTCAATAAAACTGAAGAAGATATAATATGGAGAAAAGAATTACAAGCTTGTGAAGTAGATTATAAAGAGTAAATTATTTTCCCTTTATTTCATTAGAATAATTTTATTTTTGTAATTTTTAAAATTTTTATTGCTGATTAAAATTTAACAGTTTTAATGAAATTAGTATAGTAACATTATTTAAATGTATCTACTGATATTCTCTGTTTAGATTCCAGATTAAACATATTTTATCTGAGCCCAGTGAAATGTGGTCAGGCTTTTCTGGCAAAATAAATAATGATATTTTAAGTCAGCTGTTGCCAGTTAAAGTGCCAGAATTGATTCGAAAAATTTTTGTCTGTGGACCATCAGCTTTTACTGAAACTGCTTTCAGGTAAATCGATTATCCACTAATATATTTGTATTAAAATGCCTTAGAGTGATTATAAAATAGTTTTCTGCAACAAATATTTTAGTAATACTTTTCAGTTTTTATTAAATAAATATATTTTAACACTGTCCCATTAATTAATTTGCGAAATGCAATTGTAGCAGTTTGCTTAATAGTTGTAATTGTGTTAGTTTGCTTACAGTAATTGTGGTAATTTTGTTAATCATTTTTCCTAATTATTATTTCTAATCAAGAATTTGAATAATATACAAAAACAAAACAAAAACTTATTTATAAAAATTTGTTATTCTATAATATTAAAAAGAATAATTGTACAATTGAATGTAACCCACAGATTCTGTGAAGTAATTTCATTTGCTCTTGGAAACTCTATTTGAAGTGCAGTTTTTTTATTTAAAATAGAGGGACATCTGATCTTTTTTAACATAGCCTCACTTTTAAATTCCTTAGAAAAACAATCGTTCCACCATTGGATAGTCCTTTAAACATCTGTTTAATCAAGTTTTTTTTCCAAATGTCTAAACATATTTTTAACGTTTTTTGAAGGAATTTTTTAATTCCTTCCCTTATTTTTTTGTAGTTAATTATATGAAAAGAAAAGTATTTATTCTGAATAAGAATAACCTGATTTCTTTGAGTTATAGAAACCTTAGTTAGAGAAATCCAAGTTAAAAATCAATCATAATTAAAATTCAAAATGGCCACAATGAATGTAAAGGTGATATAGTCCCATTATAAGAAATCTTTTTAGATAAATTCAATTGAAGTTTGTATAAATATTTTTAAGTAGGAATATAAATTATTAAAAAAGTGGTAAATTTTACCATAATGATTCAGAATGGTACTGTTGTTATTTGTTTTAGCAATAATTATTTGGTTTGTATTATTATTATTATAAAGGTTTTATAAAAAAAATTTTATAGTGGCATAATATTTTACATTTTTATTTTAGCAATATAAAAAAAAAATCATATATGGGATTAATTTGTTGTCCTGCCATGCCTCTACTTTGTGGAGTCAAAAATCTAAATATTTTTTTATTTAAAGATCAAAACTATATGAATTAAATATTTTTGTACTAAATTTGATTAAGTTTAGTGTAACATATTTTTTATCAAGTTTTTAATTTCTACTTTTATACAGGGTGGCCACTCAACCTGAAAACTGGGAAATTTAGGGAATTTGATAACAGTCAGGGAAAACCAAGAAAATCAGGGAACTGGAAAATATTTTTTTTTGGAATAATTGAATTTCAAAATGATCGACGTCACCAAACCTCAGTTTCACGCCAAGATAGCTATCGTTAAAGTGGCGGGGGTTCCAGTAACATGTACAGCAACCCTTTTTTTATGGTCGCCTGCAGATCGAATGTTGCAGTTTTTTTTTATTTTTTCTACTTCCCAAGCTAAAGTTCTATGGTTAGGAATGGGGGAAAATTAGGGAGGGGCAAAACTGTAACGTGAGGCAAGGTGGGGCGGGGGGTACTTGGCGAAACCCGCAAAAACATTCTCCACCTACCCCCAAACATTTAAGAATAGTGTTTATATTTTCAAGATATCGTCCAACAAAACGGATTTCTCATTGTCTCAAAAAAGATTTTTATCAGTGTCACCCGATTTTGAAGTCCGGTTTTTCGGGATTGTACGGTACAATTTTTAATTGATTAATATATGGTTGGAAAATGTTAACCATCCTTTATGGATATTTATTCCTGCTTCTTTTTTTGTTCCGATGGCAATGCAAGAAAAAAACTTTTTCTACGGCTGGTTGTTGGAACGGGATTCGCGTTCAGACATTATGTTTTCCTGGCCTTATCGCACAAACGTTAATGTTATGTTCTTTTATTTAAAATGATACACTTACTATATGCACAAGTACATTTTTGTATGGAAATCTGTTACTTTTTGAACGCATTCAATTAGTAGCTATATTGTTCTAATAAGATCATTTAATTCCTTAAAAACTTTTTTGATTTAAAAAAGACTATTTTGTTTTAGTGTTTATATGATGGTAAATATTAGCATGAGTAATTAGCAAAAAATTGCATTATTTCTTATAAAAAAGTAATAAAATAAAAGATAAAAAAAAAAAAAAAAAAAAAACTGGTATCAAATTTGAAAATTTCAGTTAAAAATCTATAAGAAAAATGTGTATGTTAGTTTAAAAAGCTAAAATTGTGTTGTGCTATATGTAATTAAGTATTAATTTCATTTCATGTAGAGATAAAAAAAAAATGGTACAATATTTTGCAAGTATTTTTAAAGCTGTTAAATATTGTTGCAAAATATAGTAATATCTATTGAAAATTTAGAATAGCGATTAAAGATTTGTAATAGCTAAAAAAGTTAATGTTAAGTGGTAATTTTTCAATTTTTTTAGTTTTTAAACATTAATTAGAAATGTGTAAAAAAAAAAAAAAAAAAAAAAATCATGAATTGAAATTCATGAATACTGTCATTGGCTACAAGAAGCAAAAACTGATAAATTTTCTGCATTGTGTACTTATTGCAATATTGTGTTCTTTTAAAGTAATATGGGTAAGCAAGTTCTAAAAAAGTAATATGGGTAAGTAAGCTATTTAAAATAAAATGAAATTTTAAAAAAACCCACCAAAAGTTAAACACCAAAACAACAAATAAGTAAAAATGAATCAAAAAGTATCAAATCAATTTTTAAGCCATGTGAGCAAAATACTTTATTGAATAATGTCCATCTACTTCAAAAGATGAAAATTAACGATTACAAATTTTTTTCAATACGGAAATGTCATTGAGGCAGAAATTTTATGGACTTTGCATTCTGTAGCATGATCATTTAGATCAAGTTCAAATATTATACTTCTTTTAAAAATCATGTTTCTAGACAGCGATAAAGCTAAAAAGATAACTCTGCAACGAGCAAAAATTGCTTATTGTAATAAGCAATTTTTGCTGTATAAATTCTAAGAATTTCCTTCTAATTTCAAAGTGTAACCAAGATAAACACTTAAGTTAAAAAATAGCCTTTTTTTTTTATTTCAAGCTTGAACAGTTAACATTTCTGATTTTAAAAGTGACACCCCTATGACCCCCTTTCTGTGCTTATCTTTGACATCCCTATTGCAGAGAGTTATGCAAAAGTGCATCAAGCCTTGCATTTTGGAAGATAATGGCTCTAATTTGCAGAAAATTGGTGTAATGGAGAAGGAATATTTATTGCCCTACAAAAAGTAAATTTTAAGCTATGCAGTCAAACATCAATTAAAAAAAAATAAAAGAATATGAATCTGTTGAAAAATTTATTTCGCAAGGATTGTGTGGGTGCATTTAAAAAATTCTGTTTAAATATATTAGAACGTTCTCTGTTAAATTTCCCGTTCATTAAAGAGATATCATGCCTGGACCAACAATTGCATGTATCATCAAAGTAGCTCTCAAGCGATTATCCCAGTGTATTCAAATTTTAATTTCAAACTATTGGATATCAGGAATTAAAAGAGATAAGATAGATAAAAATTATAGAGAAATCACTATGCGTGCGTGTAAAGGAAGTGAAAGCAGATAAATGACTCATGGTCAAACATTATTTGTGACTTGGATGTCTCTGATTTACAGCAATTTGTTCAACTGATTTTAACACTTTCTCATGGAAATGTTTTGTTGAAAGGGGTGTTTCTTTAAATTCTGAATGCATGGTGGAGAATCAGTCTGAAGAAAGTCTTGTTGGGTTCAAACAAATTTTCGATGGGTGCAAGCAGTTGGAGGCATTTTAAACACCGAAATAACAAAAGTAATGTTGAGCTATGTGAGATCTTCACACTCCAAGTATGTTGAATCAATGGCAAGAAAAATCTGAAGCTCTAGTACAGGAGAAAATGACGAAAGGAAAAGAAGAGCCGGAAGAACTAAAGGAATTACAGAGCAAAAAACAAAAACTACTCTATGGTGTACAGCAAGAAACAGCTTTGATAGATGAGGAAATTAAATATTTAATGCGTTAAATATGTTTAGATTCTTACTTATAAATGTTGTAGCTTAAGAAGAATTTCTGGAACCTTTTTTAGAAAATCTACTAACCGATCGAAAAATTTACTAACTGATATACCGGGCCCTGCACGGTATATTTTGCTAAACCATTTTTTAACTAAACCATTGTTCTTCTCGAACATACATTTACACAGTTATAAACTCATGTTTGTGAAAATTGCAACACCATGAAGTACTTACGTGAGTGAGCTGAAATTTTCAGGAAATGCAAATTAGCGCATAATATGCAAATGATTAGAATTTAAAATCCGTAGCGCATGCGTATGCTGAGCAGCGCCCTCTGAACGGTGGATGGATCCGAATAAATAGACGGCTGTAGCGAGGCGTGTATGGTTATCGGTGGTTATCTGCTAGTGGTAAACGTTAGCTCAATCGTTACTTATGCCTCTTCTACGAAAGAGAGCGAAATTTGAACAACTTACACAGTTTGAACGGGGGAGAATCATCGGCCTTCGTGAAGCTGGATTGTCTTTTCGTGCAGTAGCCGCTGGTGTGCAGCGTAACAGCAGCACAGTGATGCGTCTTTGGAAGCAGTGGACGGACGAGTGTCGGACAACTCGGAAATCCGGGAGTGGACCCCGAAATGTGACGTCAGCTCGCGATGATTAACACCTGGTCCGCATGGCGCTGACGGACTGTACAGCTTCCTCTAGACAATTGGCAGCACAGTGGTCAATAGCTACAGGTGTTTTATTGTGTGCTTCATCAATTCGTAGACGTCTGCTGCAGCGTGGACTGCGCGCAAGGACTCCTTTATACAGGATCCCTCTCACGCTAAACCATCACCGCCTGCAGCTACAATGGGCCGCTCAGCATTGAGACTGGCGTGCTGATGTGCAGCATGTCGTGTTTTCTGACGAATCCCGCTTTAATTTGTGGTACCATGACGGCCGCATTCGTGTCAGACGCTATGCCGGTGAACGCCACCTTCCGGAGTGCATTATCGAACGCCACAGTGGACGAACACCCGGAGTTAGGGTCTGGGGTGCCATAGCATATTATGGACGATCTCAGTTGCTAAGAATTGTGGGCAATCTGAACAGCAACCGGTACATCAGTGAACTTCTACAGCCCCAAGCTGTTCCCTTCCTTCAAAGCTTGCCAGGCGCTGTATTTCAACAGGACAATGCCGGCCCTCATGTCGCTAGGACTGTTCAATCCTTCTTTGCAACGCGGCAGGTACAGCTTCTTCCTTGGCCTGCGTATTCCCCGGATATGTCGCCGATTGAACATGTGTGGGATTTCGTTGGTCGGCGTCTCGCTCGTGATCCTTGTCCTGTTGCTTCTGCAGACGAACTTTGGGTGCGCATACAAACAATATGGAATGTTCTTCCTCAGGCAGACATTCAAAATTTGTTTGACTCCATGCCACGTCGTGTAGCAGCACTTATTGCGGCGCGTGGTGGCTACACAAAATACTGATTCCGATCTCTTGTTATTGTTTGTTTGCTTTGAACATTTAATCATTTATTTGTACCACTACCACTCAACTGTGTATTAAATTTCATTCAATTATGACGATTCCTTCATGGTGTTGCAATTTTCGCAAACATGAGTTTACATACATTTTTATTAAAGAGGGAATATTGTTGTTTCATCTATTTAATACAGTAGCAATTATTTGCATAGTACTTTATTTGCTGTATATTATCAAAATTAATTTGGGAAGAATTTCGGCATTTGCTGTATTTCCGTAATTTAGATCTAGTATTAAAATATTTTTATGAAATAAAATTGAGAAATATTTATCTAATTTTTCGCAATAAGTTAAGCTGTTACTTTTCTTTAAACTCACTATTTACTTTTCTATGCCTTCCTTGGAACATATTGTAGTCGAATCCTCAACCTTGAACGGTTTTATATCTTTATAAATCGGGGTATTACTGAACATATATGACATTTCAATCCATGGTTGAATGGTGTTATAACTGTATTCTTACATAACATAATAAAAAGAAATAATTCTTATTTTAACTTCACTTGCCAGAACCAAAACAGTCATGTTAAGGAAAAGAGATTGGCAAGATCAGTACTTGATGGAGTAATAAAAACACATCATTGCAAAGGATGCTTTTTATGGAGTTCCAAGAATCTGATGAGCCTGACTCTAAGAAATACAACTATTTTTAAATAGTGGAGTTAACTGCTATGAAAATGGAAGAAAGAGATGAATAAAGCATTATGCTCAATATTAAATAACTGATAAGTCAACGAAATTGAAGAATTAATACTAAAAAAACATACAAGAATTTATTTTGCAGCATGCGTTCTGCCTCATAAATTTCACTAACGATAGAGTTAAAGATATAGAAACAGTTTAAAAAAACTCTAATTTGCTAGAACTAGTATAATGTTGAAAAATGGAGAGACTTGCATTCGACGAGATAAAACATTTCTCTAAAACATAAAAGGACTAAACTGTTCTTATTATATTTCAGACAATTCTGTTACTATAATTTTATTTATTTCTTCAACTGATTTGTTGCAAAATATAATTATTTTGTTCGTAATTGGAAAGTTTTACATCCGACGATTGCGCTTATACGACGTTCTTTTGACCCGTAATTGTTGACCCCCTTCCTGTTGACCGTTAGTAATGTGAAAATATTACTTAAATTTGTTACTTTTACAAGATATTAAACATAAATGTTACTATTACTTATGTAATATAATTTTCATATTCGTAGGGTTTTTAAAATAGCTTATATTGTGTCCTGGTTTTATGCGAATGACCTAGAATTTTTTTAATTTCACGTGGATAACCTTCAAAAGCCAGATAATTTTACTTTGACTGGAGAGTGGCCACCCTGTTATAGCTTTATAGTATATGAGAAATGCATTAATACTTTTTGCATATTTAATTTACTTTTTTGTAATCATATCAGTAAAAAATTTATGTATGACAAAAGTAAAATATTTTGCACTTATTCAAACTTTTATTATTTTTAGTAATGTTTTTTTAAAAAGATAACAAATCAAAATGTTTTTTGTCATTCATTAATCATTTTTTTGTATCTTTCAGATGTTTGGAGCAAGTAGGATATAATCAAGATGATGTTTATCTATTTACAGGCTCTTAATGAGTATCTAAACTAATGAAAGTATGCCAAATTCATCATATTTTTGTCATTTTACTGATTTTACTAAAGTAGTTGATGTTAACAGAAAACAGGCCTTTTCCTTCAAATTTTAGCATTATATTATTCCAAAGCGTTTGCTAAAAAGTCATATTTTTGTGTTACATATATTATAAACAGAAATCTATTTCTAATGTTTTATCTTTGGAAAACAATTTAATTATATGTATATACTCATCACTACTTTCATTGTTGCATATTTTTATGATTGTAAATATGGAAATTTTGTAGTGATATTATCTTGCTCTTTTAAATCTTGGTTATGAATATGATTTAAATTATTAATATTAATTTATTTGCATTATTAAAATGAACAAATAATTATGTGCTTAATTTACTTTTTCTTAGTTTCTAAATATCATCATGTTAGAAATTTTTTTTTAAAATCTAGTTAAAATAGACAAAAAATTGAATATGTAATAAATTTTTTCTAAAAGGAACTAATTCGTATGATATAAATTAATGCTTTTAATCAATCAATATTAATTTAAAAAGTTACTTATTTTGTAATCAATTTTTTAGCATTACGAAAATAATCAGAATAAAGAAAATTTACAAGCCTTTAATAATTTATTTTATCTTTTTTTAAAAAAAATTAAAATTTTATAACTTTTTCTATTGTTGTAAATAATTTACATATGTTTTATGATCTACTTGAATAGTATAGATATAGCAGTATTGCAGTGGAATTTCATTTATTGCACATGAAATTTTTATGTCTTGATTAGAATTGTACTGTTAAAAGATGTTTCATATAAATTTTCTCTGTAGATTAATAATAAGCCTCCTGCTGCTTTTATTTAGTTTATTTATCTCAGTTCTATTATTCATTATAAAACTTTAATAAACATTTTTAATAATAAATTAAATTGTTAAAAACAAATTGTGATACAAGAAATTTTTTAGATTATTTAGTGATATATATAGTTTAATTTATAAAATTTGTTAAGTTTGCTGGATTTGATTTTTTTTTTTTTTTTTATCCATGATGATTCTGTTGGAAAGTGGATTCAATTTTGAAAAGGCTGGGACATCTGACCGTTGTAATGCTTTAATTTAAAAAAAGGATGTCATTCCTTTTGGAATGGGGAATAATATGATTGCTTTTGTCACAGTAACAAATCACAACTATACCAGCAATTTGTAGTTAAAATTTGTTGCAGTAACAACAATTCATTAGAGAAGTTTTGAGTAAATCGTATAAAAAGATTTCCATTCTGAAAAATAATGAACGATTTAACTAAATAAGTCCTTTAGTGATTTTCTGTGATCAGATATAGCCCACATATTGAGGATTCAAGGTTCCTAATGGTCAGGAATTAATTTCTCAGTCTTTGTTATTGTGTCAGTCTGTTTGTGCCATCATTCAATGCTGTAGGATATGGCAGTGTTTTCAAATGTTTTTCATTAATATATGTTTAGTTGTTTACAGATATTATTACCCAAAAGCTATTTTCTCAATTGATAATTATAAAAACATATTAATATCCATCCTATATTTTGTCTCTTGCATGTATGTTTGGTTTTTTATTAATTTTCAAAACTCCTTTCTAAAAGTATTTTAAAATCATATTAATTTTTCTCTCATATGAGTAGGTTCAAATACTTTCTAAAAGTATTTCAAACAGATTTTTTTCTGTTATTCATAATTGAAAATTTTCCTGCAATATATATTTTTTCCCAATTCTATACCAATGAATTTGTCTTTCAGAGGCAGTCTTTTCTTCCTATTTTTTTCTGTCATTTCCATGTTTGAGAATGTTTTTTCCCTTCCATCAATATCATTCCATGGTATTGAACTGTGCTTTGTGTTTTTTTACTGATTTACGAAAGGTTTTAGGGTTTTTTCATTTTGATTGTGAAATAGAGAGCTTCCAGTTTCCAGAGAGCTTTTATAGATATTTTTTTTAAATGTTTTATCCACTTGCATACATCAGTGTATAACAAGAGTACATATTGCCTGCTTTTGTAAAAATAATGTAACCCTTCATCATCCAAAGTTCTCAGTTAATTTTTTAAAGAATTAGTTTTCATTCACATTGAAGTTTTATGTATTATCTGCAAATAAAAGCATTTCCCCTCTAGAATTGTTATATATCAATGCTTCAGCCCCATTCCCCACACCACCCTTGATGATTGTGTATCCAGTAGCCTATAATCTGCACTTAGAAATTCTAAGGATTTTAACTTGTAATTTGCAAATTATAGTAATGAAGTTATAGTACAGTTCTATAAGCATCAAAAGCCTGTTCCCACTTTCAAACAATACAAGTATATGGGGAAAGAAAACATGGGTCTTTACTAACTGAGATAAATAATTGGTGGATGTTTTAATTTCAGCTATAGTTAAATTGAAATTTTCTTAAAATCAAAAGGAATTAAATGCAACCTTTTTTCAATTAATTTTATATTAATAAAGTCAAATCTATGAAACTGAAAATAATGTTTATTATTTTTTTTTTTAATAATATTTTCTTAAAATAGTGCTTATTTTTGTGTTCCATTTAATTGAGGGATTGCAAAAATTAATAAAATTTTAATTCAAAAACACTTTATCAAAATGAAATAATAAAATAAATTTGACACCAAAAATTTATTAAGGCACATGTGGCAGTAATATCACAGACATGGCATTAATTAAGATTGTAATTTGTTTTCATTAATACAGATAGATAACAATAATAATTACTTAAAACATTCTATATTTTAAGAAAACGCTTTGAACAATTATGTATTGCACAGATTTCTGAACACTTTATCAATGTATCATATTCTTAAGTTGCTGTTTGAATAGAATCAGTCGGCATTGTTTTCCACTCACTTTAATCTGAGCTAATCAAAACTCGAGTGATAATAAAAATGTTATTTGAGTTTCAAATCTCATAGTTCACATCATGTTTATATGATTTCTGTGAAATATTTTTAAATCACACATTTATACTACATTAAATATAATTGCTTATGTTTATTAGCCTGAAGAATATTCAAAGTGTTTTAAATCAATTTTATTCTTAACTGAAGGTTTTTTTTACTCAAGTTGTAACAAGAGAATTTACTTTTGACTTTCATCTGCTTATACTTTTTAATATTTTTAAATTTAAATAATTCACACTTTAATTATATATATATAGCTGAGAATAACAAAAAGATTTGGATAGAAGTTACTTATACTAAGTTGAAATATAATAGCTGTATTACTTTTCAAATTAAATCAAGTAAAATTGTGTAAAAACAATCTCCATTAATCATTTTATTTCATGCAACAAGTTCAATAAATCATATTTATTAAATCATTTGATATCAACTGAAATTTTGTTAAATAAAAAATTCGTTTTATGTGACTAAAATGACTGCCCTTTTTTGAATAATTTAAAAAAAATTATCAAAATAATAAAAAAAGTGTATTATTTCTAAAATAAAGAAAATTAAAATTAATAATACTAATATAACTTAATAATTTGCTTAAAAACATTCAGAATTTTTTAATTATTTATTTATTTAATGTATTTTAAATGCTGCTGTTCATCCATGACTTAAATTCACTGGAAAAGAAGACCTTTAAAAGAAGAATAGTTTACTAAAATGCGACACATATCTTAAGTTGGAATATTTGAAAAATTCTGTGCCAGAAGTTTGTAAATTATATCTAATTAAATCAAATACTTAATTGAAACTCATATTAAGTCATATTTGTATGGTATAAAGCAGTAGAATGATGTCACAGAGTATTAAATATAAATTTAAAAATATTTAAATTTTACGTATCATATTATTTTATTCATTGAACGATTTTTTTTTTTTTTGAATTTAAAAAAAATTATATTATTTATATATTTTTTTATTTTATTTGGTTTTGTTTTATTTTCTCAAATTTAAACATTTTCTTATAATTTTGAATGAAAAGTTAATTCATCAATGTATATGAGAAATAGTTTAAAAAGCTCTGATATTATCCTAATGAAGATTATTAAATACATAGTATTGAATATGTTAGAATCATTTTAAATACATAATGATTCAATTCTAAGACATCAACATATTTTTGCAAGTTCTTGGTAAAAATTATATATATATATACATGATAGTCTCAATATTAAAATAATTATAGATATATAAAAGAAATATTTCATTTTATTCAATTTCGGCTTTGGATTTAGTAAAGAGTAATTTCTTTGGTAAATCTATTTAATAAATATTTATTAAATTAACTTCTTCGTTTAAATAATGATAGAATCAAAAGTGTTCTTTAGAAATCTGTAGTGTAGCTTATAAAACAAACTTATTTGATAAAATTACAAATCCAACATTTTGATACATTTTCTACAACATATAAAATTTAAACAATTAAAATATTTATAATTTTGCACATAGATAACTTCAACAAATTCACAAATTTAACATATTAAAATATTCTACAAACAAATTAAATGTGACCATACATAGGAACTCTTGGTATTTCATATAAAATTAAATTTTCATATAATATATTTAGTAACTGAAGTATAAACTATAAAATTGCAAAATTTCGCATGCAGCATGTATAATTGAAGATACTGCGAGACTGCAATGGGATAAAATAGTCAGATTACTTTGTCTGATAAAAGAGACAATGCAATGGATTACATTCGTATAATGATCACGAGATGGTGATATAATTGGAATGCCTATAACCATTTTTATTCTAGGAACATCTGAATAGCATAAAAGTTACAGAAGTTGTGAAGAAATTCTTACGTCTGTTTTATGATGATATTAGTATACTTGATGAAATCGGTATGGTTTTTTCAAATGTTCAGAAAATTGTTAGGATTGCCACACCTTTATTCTTGAATCTTGTCTCATATTGGTAAACGTCTACTCCTATTTTGCAGTACAAGAATTGTATCGTAAATCTCTTTATAGGCATAAATTTTGTTTTACAAATGCTTGCTTCATGTTTTAAGGATTTGTAAAAATTTTTTATTGCATATATAAATTGGCATATTTTTCTCCGTCTATCTTACACCCCGAAAATTACATCACCTGATTTTCTTTTATTCCAATTCTTGTTAAATTTATTTACTACTCGTCACTCGTTCTATTCTCACTCTTAGTCGCTCGATGCCTGTACGTTTCATGTCCCATTTCACAAGCTTATATGGAAATGTCGTAGTTCATATTATTGTTTTGTTGAACAAGTTCATAGCTGCCAGTGGTGAGTACTTGATATGATTAAGCACGTGTTTTATACCAAGTTTTTCAGCTTCTAAAATATGCTTCTCCATTTTTAGGACATTTTTTTTACAATAAAATTACAGTTTTGAAATCACAAAATGGAGAATAATACTGCACATCTATATAAGAATGGGTTATCCTTTCCTAGTTGATTGCAATACTTCTTAAACTTCATATGTATTTAAATAAATTATCATCTTTAGAATCAGTTTCAGAATCTGATGTAGCAAAATTCAAAATATCAAAACAATTTTTATCATTCGGTGAAATTTCATTCTGCATATATTCAAAAATTGAATTTTCGATAGAATACGATGTCTCTTTTTGATTGCAAACAAAATCAAGATTAAAATCTCCGTCATCAGTAATTTTATCATCTGATAAAGATGGTAAATCATTATCGAATTCATGATTTGAATTTGATGAATCGATCATCAAACAAGGATCTCCTTTTTCATCCAGCATACAAGAATCATTGTATTTATCAAATAAATCTAACATATCGCTAAATTCTGTTGAATTGTTTAACGGATTTGTAATAGATGTTTTCTTCAACATTTTACAGGTTTCTACACCTAAATTAATCGTATTGAAATCATAAGTACCTTGAAGAATTTTTTGTTTTGCTTCTGTTCTGAATACATTGTCTTTTAGTTCATCTTCTTTCTCATTTCTGGATGATGTTTCACTCTCGGAAGGGGAAGATAAATTATTAATTTCTACAGAATTACATTCGTCTTTCGAATATTTTATGGAAGTTTCAGTAGTTTTGGAAAGGGAATTAGATGGTGATAAAAGAGCTTCTGAATTTAGGCTGCCAGAAACATTTTGCTCATTTCCATTTGCATCACAATTAGAAGAAATATTCATGCATTCGACAGGAAAAATATTTTGATGAATGTTTTCTAATTCCGTAGACTTTAAAAACATTCCTGAATTTGAAAGTATCGTATTCAGTAAGGCTTCTGGAATATTTTCATGAACTTTTTCGGATTTTGTATCATTATTTTCTGAATAAGAAGTAAGTTGCCTCCATTTTGTTTCGCGAAAATCCTCTATGTTTACATTAATGTTTTGTTTACTAGCAGTGTCTGCAAAATGAAAACAACTGGGAAAACTTTTTTTATCGTTAATATCAGTTAATATTTCAGAATTACATTCAGGGGTGTTGAATTCTCTTTTAATGGATCTGTTAAAAAACTTCTATGATCTGTTTTTTTACAATCAAAAACATCGTCATTAAGTTCTGTTTCAGAAGATTGCTTTACTACGCAGTTATTATAAAAAGAAATATTATTAAGATTGCAAAGACTGTTTGTTTTATCATCTTGTGAGGTTGATATTTCTGTATTCGTACTTTCATCCGAAGAGAATGAAAAGGTTCTAGGATGCAAAAAAGTTTCGTGGTAAATAGGGATTTCATTCATTTCATTTTCCGAAAGAAATTGATTTGGATATGGTGAATTTAGATTTTGAATTATATCTTCGATAAACATAGAATCTGATTGCTGAGGTAAAATTCTTTGGATGGATGAATGTTGTTGACTAATGTTAACATTTTTACAGTCTATATTTATATTATCATGAATCATTTCTTCAAGAAATTTCAATTGGGAAGATAGGTGTTCTTTTGTGTTCGCACATATTTCATGAGGATAATGTGGTATATGCATTTGACAGTCCAGTGAATGCAATGCTTTTGCATTTTTTCTATCAGGAATATCAATAAATGCATTAGAGTTCTGTCGATTTTCCTGATAAGCAGAAAATTTATCTACCATACTTCTTGAATCGACAAGATCTGAGTGAGAGGAATTTAATTTTCGAATTATTTCTTCTAAAAATATAGAATCTGATTGATAGGGCGCGATTCTAGATTCATTCGTAGTTTTATTGATAAATGAGAATAAATCTTCTTTCGATTGATTTGGATTAAAATTGAGATCGCCTTTTTGGAAAGCCAAAGAGGTATTTTTTACTTCGGATGATTGTATTCTCGGTTTTGCAGCTATTGAATCAGAGAAAGATTCTTTTTGATTATCGACCAATTTGTTCATTTGATCAAAGTTCATTAAATTTGTTTGATTTAATATGCTTATATTTTTATCAATGTGCAGATCTAATGTTGTTAATTGATCTTTTAGTTTATCATTAATTTTGCTATTGTATTCGTCAGGTTTTTTCATCTCATTTAATTCATTAAAAACTGCTCTAAAATCAGAAGAATCGTCACATGTTTTATTATTTAACAAGGAGTTCATTTCATCAGTTGATAAATTGTGGTTATTTTTTGGTAAAATTTCTTGGTAAACAGAATCCACAGAAGACAGCAAAGAATTAGATGTTTGATTGATATTTGCCAAATTTGAATTATCTGATTCGATTTTATTTCTTTCAACTTCTGTAGTTATAGAGCTACCACTTAGGTGATGAGGACTCATAAAATACTCTGTTGACACTGTTTTATTTTTCATCTGTTTGAAAGAAGTTTGATAAGAGATAAAGTGCTCTTGGCGATATGTCTGGCAAGAATTGTTGAAGCTACCACAGGAATTGGTTTCAGTCTTTAAAGATGCCGTCTGAGCTATGAAAAGTTGTTCAGATTGATATGGATTAACTGAAGGTAAAGAAAAGTTATTTTTCCAAGATCTGTCACTATTTAGTGCACTAAAAGGTGGAAGACTTTCTCCTAAAATAAAAGGTTTCGAGTGGTTAGAATTTGAATTAATTTCTTCAGATCTAGTAAAGGACTGAAACCTTCCTTTTAGTGGTTCCGTTGTATATTGATGATTATTTCCAAGATGTAAATCTGGTATTCCTCCCCAGAAATTTCTTTGTGACATATTGTTATGAAATAAACTGCGTCTTTTGTGTTTAAAAAGTGCTGGCAAACTTTCTAAAGTGTGTTGTGGCAGGATTGCTTTGCCTTTTCTTCTTCTGTAAGTGCCTTTTCTTCTTGGTGTTCTTCCTGAACCTGCTGCAGCATTGACTGTCCACCAAGAACTTTTGCCAACACTGTCATTTCTGATACGCAAAAATTTTTTATGAAGCGATAGATTGTGCCGTATGGAATTCTGAAAAATAAAACATGTTTTAATAGAATTAGCTATATTTGATAACAGTTTTTGTTAAATATTACATCATTATAGTATTAAAATGTTATCGCATATAAACAAAATTTTATTTTTAACCATGAAATTTGAAAAAGATTGGACAGAGTTTTGCTTATTGTTTTAGAAAAATAAAAAAAAAAAAATAGAAAAAAAAATATCGTCACATGTCATAGCAGTGATTCTTAAACTATCTGGACGTTATCTTCAAGCACAAACTGAGTTGAAAAGGATATTAAATAAAAAAAAAAATAATAAATTATTCTAAAATTAGAAAATCAAATAAAATTTATAAAAATTTAAAATATTTGGTGAGCACATATTTAAATTATTATGAATTACAAAATTACTAATTATTACTTTCTTCAAAGCTATAAATACTATGTATCGGAAACAACGTAGACAATTTAGACGTAGACGTAACAACCGCGTTTTCTTTCAGAAAATTATGTGCCCATTATTTTTACAAGGGATAATTAAAAGACTCCCTATTATCGTTTCATTTCAAAGCATATGCAGGATTTTCCAGAAAGGACTCTAGGTTGTTGATTTTAATATTCCGGTTTTTGAGATCAATATTTTATTTTTGCATGAGTGATGCCAGTGTTAGATTTACTTAAGATTTAAATTAAAGTATAAAAATTTTACTTTAAAAAAAGTTATTGCCACTCTTAATTCCGAAACCCCTTTTAGTAAAACCCTTATCATATACAACTCATTACATAATAAAAAAATAGTGTAAAACTACTTTTTATGAAGCTCGATACTCTAAATGACATAAACTGGCAGTAAAAAGGTTTACTATTTTTACAATGCTGATTGAAAATATATTTCATTTCTTCTTTCTAATACAACTGGCAAACACTTAGACAGCTTGGTCTTGGATGCCTTAAGGCAAGCGCTGCAAAGACGTACTCACTTTGCATTACCCAGGGGGCGCGTGTAACTTGAAGATAAACCACCGACGCGGAGTAACATTGCCCCCGCAACGCTCTACGATCCTATTAGACCGGGACCTACAGTTTAAAGTGGATTCCGAACCACTACAAACATCCATGGTACCGCCGGGACTCGAACCCGAAACCTGTGGTACCGAGCGCCAAAGCGCTAGCCACTCGGCCATTCAGGCCCTGATTGAAAATATATAGTACAATAAACTTGTAGTTGGTTATTACTATTTATGAGTAAAATAACTCATTTATCCTACTTTCTTATCCTACTGTACATTAATTAAATAAATGTGAATATTTTGGACAGACAATGTCTAAAAATTCTTTGTTTAAATTTAAGTTTTATATAAATTAAGCTAAGGGGATAATTTAATTTATACTCAATTAATATTTGAAACTATAAATAAAAATTGAAAAAAATTAATGTATCATTGATGAAGTAATGTTCCTGGTCTAAAAATAAAAATTATAGTGGTGGTACAATTATTTAAAAAAATTGTAGATTTTTGAGGCTATTAATTTTGGAATGTCAGACAAAGCTTTAAATCAAAAATTCATTATTTTTCCCAGACGAGTTTAAAGCCTCAGAAAAGACATTTTTAAAGGCTTTTTAAAGTCCCATAAGATTTTCAAGATGAATTTTGGATATATATTCCTTGTAATCTTCAGAAAATCAAGCAAATGTACACCACTTTTAAAAGAAATGAAAATTATATTGCTTTGAAATCTAAATATGTCTAAGCAACTTACAGAGAAAAAAACTCAATTAGGATTACTTAAAATTCATGCATATGTCTACAAGTCAAGTAAAAATTATTATGTGATTTTCTAAATCCCAAACAATTGTCGTAAATGCTTCTATTTTTAAAATGAAATTTCTTTATTTAAATTGGGCTCTTTTGATTTGAATAGGCGCACATAATGCAAATTATCCAGGAACAGTATTTGAAAGAATAATTCTTAAGATAATGAAGATGCTTAATAATAATGCTCAAGCTAATGAAAGATAATGAAAGATAATGATAATGCGTAAAATGATGATTAGATTAATAATGAAATAAAACAGAATAATGCTTTAAGATTGGAATTTGTATTTTTCCCCCTTCAAAATTTAGTTAAATATAACGAAACTGAACCAAACGGATTCATTTGGCTAACATATTCTATTCACTAAAACACCATGCTAAGAATATGTATGAGTATATTTGTGTACTTAAAGAAGTAAAAATAATTTTTGTTATTAAAACGGGAACGAATTGGATTCTTAATTTGATGAAAATTTTCATTGAGCTGAAAAAATTTATTAGAAGTATTTTACGTATTTTATTTGACAAAAAGGGGGGTGGGGGATAACTTTTCCTAAACGAGGGAGAGTAAATATATCCTATCCTGATACTTAGGGAAATTGAGAGTGATAAGAGATTTAACAATATTGTGAATGTAAAAAATAATAAACAACCTTTTTTATATACCGTACATTTTATTGTAAATAAATTATTGACTTATAAAATAAACAATAACATAGAATTAAGTAGTAGTTTAGCAAGAATTTTCCTTTTAAGCATCAAATAAAACAACAACATGAAATAATTCATTTAAACCAAAATACGTGCTTTTATATGCGTCAAGATATAACTAATCTTTTACTTTTTACCCTTTTTAATTAAAAAAACATCACTTTTTAAAAGATGTTTAGTTAAATTTAATTCTATAGTTTAGATAAAAAAATTGTTCGTTTTATATATATTTTTTTTTCTGGAATAGTTTTAAGAGATTTCATGACGGGGGGAAAAGCAGCAATTTGGGAAGCGCGAAAAATAATTCTAAATTTGAAGGAAAAAGGAAAATCATTGTACAAAATAAACAGCATTGTTAATAAGAGTCATGATGCAGTCAAAAAAGTCAATGACATATACGCAAAATATTAGAAGATTGAAGTGTTTTGGCAAACAGGGAGACAAAAACGACTTACTAATATGGAAGTTAAGAGTTGTGGTAAGAGAACATGTAAATCCAGCTTCGAATGCTGTCCAAATTTTAAAAAGTGTCCTGTAAACATCAGGAAAAGCACTGAGTGAAAGTATTATAAGGAAAGTTCTTCAGGAACATGGTTTATAGGAAGGATACCTTGTAAGAATTCATATATAGATAAAGTAAACCAGCAAAAGCGTCTGTAATTCGTCAAAAAGTATCAAAATAATTGCTTAAATTTATAATGTAATGGTTTTACTAAAAATTTCAAATTTTAGTATATAGAAACTACCAAAAAATATGCCGATTGAAAAAAAAATCCAACAAGAAGTGTATAATTGAGCTATTAAGCATGGTGAGGGATCAGTTATGATCTGGAAATATGTGGTGGTAGCAAGTGCAGGAAATTTAATTCAAACGTGAATTCAAATAAAGAAAAAAATGGACTATTTAACGAACTTGATGAAAAATGTTGCTGCAACTGTAGAAAAATTGAACTTGTCAGGAATCTGGATCTTTCAACATGATAACGATATTAAGTAGACGTCGAATGACATAATGGTTTACCGAACATTTAAAATTTTGAACAGTCCGCCACAGTATTCAGATCTTAATTCCATAGATGACAGTATTTCAATAAAAAAATGCGTCAGAAAGCTTGAAATTCTTTTAAAAAAGTTATAACGAAAGAATGGCGCGAAATCTGGCCCTATGCAATTAAAAAAAAAAAATCTGATGGAATATATTCCTAAAAGCAGAGATAGGGAGCCTGACAAACAATTTTCGACTCCCGATTCCTGATTCTTTTCCGTAATTTTATGTACTTGGACAGATATACACACAACAAAACTCGAAAACTATGTAACATAATATATATATATATATATAATCTTTAGTGATGAATTTAGAAGAATTTGTGAAATAACCTCAATGCTTTTTATTGAACTCATACATTTATAAAAATCGTTTATGCATAACAAAGTATTTTTTTAAACTTTAAAGGTGTAGTATTTGCACTGACTTAAAAGATATTTTTGTAGTCTAAATTTCATACGAAATATATATATGTATTCTATAAAAATAACAATACTAAATTAATTGGTACCAAATAATTATAGGATAGTCTAAGAAAATTGCACATTTTAAACACAACAATGCTATATTTGTAATACATTATTTCTAATTTTTTGTTGACAATAAAATAGTTTCTATCAGGTTTCCTTCCATCGTTGATCCAAGACAACTTTTTATAAGCCTCAGTGCTTAGTAAAAACTCTCATCATTTATTTGGTATGCTGCTAAAGCAGTAGCTGCTTTACTACTGGTTGTGTTACTGAAGAATGCAATTAAATTGCCTCCTTAACATTTAATTTTAACATTAATTCCTATAATTTTGGAAGAACAAAAATTATTTTTTTAAAGAGTTAGGAGTAGCATTTTTAAATCAACTCCAGACTTTTTCAAAAATGCTCGACTACTGACTGCTCATCTCTGTCTAAAAGATAAATCTTAAGTGTTAAAATCCAAAAGGAAATGAACCAAATATTTATTTCTATAATTTACTTTTTTATTCACTTCTTTGCTATCCGTACATTCTGTTCACTTTTCTTTAAGGCGTACAAAGGAATATTTTTGGTTGGAGTGAATTATTTGTTGCGTTTTGCTTTTGTGTAATGTTTATAAGAAATTACAACAGGGATCGATAAAACTATGAAGGCCGTGGGCTCTATGTACGCATTATGATTTGGCCACATATACACACTACAAAACTAGAAAATTATGTAACATCCATCCCCCATATATATATATATATTTGGGGGGGGGGAGTAATCTTAATTTTTGGCACTTAAATTCTATTCTCTTCAAGAGGAAGGAAATTTCTCGAATGTTAGTAAATGACAAAGATCTTTTTTTTTTGGACATCCGGGTCTTTTGTGGGAATTTCATAAACAGCAAAACATTCAGAATTCCGATAGCCAAAAAGTTTTAAAATTTAGAATGCATACTTATTTTTTGGCTCTTAAATTCTCTTCTCTTCAAGAGGAATAGAAATTTCTCGAATGTTAGAATTGGACAAAAATCTTTCTTCTTTTCACATCCGTGTCTCCAGTGAGAATTTTATAAATAAGAAAAAATTAAAATTCCGATAGCCAAAAAGTTTTAAAATTTAGAATATATATTTAATTTTTGGCACTTAAATTCTATTCTCTTCAAGAGGAATAGAATTTTCTCGAATGTTAGAACTGGATAAAAATCTTTCTTTGCACATCCGTGTCTCCAGTGGGAATTTCATAAACAGGAAAACATCTCTATCTGCGTGTCGACCCCAATAAAGGGATCGGAAATTATTATCTGCCCTTCAAAATGACCAGTTCATATCGCGCTTAGGGAGTGGTCACCAATGGGCTTTTCTCCCAGCCATTTGATATTTTGAGAATTTCTCTGAATATCGGAGTATTTTTACACTTTCTATGAAATCGTGGTATCACTAGAAGAATGCTTGGTAAAGTCAGTAACCGGCATCGAGTGCATTTTTTTTTTTTTTTGTTCTGTTTGATGGAAAATATATTTTGAATGTAATTTGTTTTTTAAATAAAAGTTTCGCTTGATGTTTTCGTGATTTATTGCCTGAATTCGATATTTAGCGAGGAAAAATTAAAGAATCAAAAAATGAATTTGACATGAAAAATAATCAGAAATACTGTTTTCTGTAGCTAAAAGAAAACGACTAAAATAACAAATAAAATAGGTGAAAAAAATAAATAAAGCACTTGAAACAAATAAATAAAATTGGTAAATAAAATTGCAAAGAAAAGGAAGTGCAAATTAAAAAAAAAAATTAATTAAAAGAAAACGACTAAAATAACAAATAAAACAAGGGGGAAAATTAATAAAACAGTTGAAATAAATAAAGAAAATATGTAAATAAAATTACAGTGAAAATGAAGTGCAAATTTAAAAAAAAATTAATTAAAAGTGAACGGTTATTAAAATATTAGTTAAAAGAGAACGGTTATTAAAAATTAGTTAGAAGAAACGGCTAAAATAAATAAAACAAGGGGGAAAATATATAAAGCAGTTGAAATAAATAAATGAAGTGCAAATTAAAAAAAAATTAGTTAAAACAGAACGGTTGTTAAAAATTAGTTAAAAGAAAACAGCTGAAATAACAAATAAAACAAGGGGAAAAATTAATAAAACAGTTAAAATAAATAAATAAAATAGGTAAATAAAATTATATGGAAAATTAAATGCAAATAATTATGGTTATATACCAAGAATTAATCTTTTAATATGCACAAAATATATCTAATTAAGTAGGAAATTTACATTCATAATTTCTAAATAGTGAATCTAAAATACTAGACCTGAAGATTAAATTATATTTTTCATGAATTGCCAATTTTTTTTCACCTATTTATTATCTTTTTTGTTTTAATTTATCCTATTTTATGTTAATTTCTTATGAGTATATGTTGTTATTATTATATTAAATTAAAAACAAATGCTTATTATACGCATCGTCTATTACATTACGTATTTAAGTTATAAATTAAAATAAAATAGGTGGGGTGCTATAGAATCAGCCATCATTATTCAACCAAAATAGTAAATTACAAATGTCGTTATTTGTAATATATCTGTTGTTCATTAAAAAGAATTTAGTTATTCAACAAATTCTGGTTAAGAAATATTCAGGCCAAAATAAATGAAGATTGAAGAAAAATAATTTTAAATTATTAAGAACAGCAAATGACATTAATATAAGTATATTACTTACTTCAATGTAGGAATATTTTAAAAACTGGCTGTTTTCCTCAAATATTTATGCTGAAGTATTCTTTTGCTAACAGATGTTTTAATATGGTTACAACAATAATAAAAAAACTGTGTTTAAAAGTATTTAATGCGGAAATTCCTTTTCGATATCCTTTTTATAATATTAATATTATACATTAATTGATATTAACGGAAATTTCAGAAATGTTTAAATTTGCAATGTTCTCATTACTTCATGAAACAGATCATAGGCAATTGAATTCTTGAAATTATCCAAATATATTAAATAACATGCTAAGAAAATACTACAATATTAAGCTTTGATGCTACAATTTTTATTTACTATTCTTTCTCCATAACAAATACATTTAATAATTTTTAAATGTGATAACATAATTTACTTCTGAGAGTGATGATCATTTTCTGCAATAAAGAAATACACTGATTGAAATTAGTAATTAAAATAAAATTGGATTAAAATTAATTTTCAAATAAACGTACAATTTGTTGCTGTTTTGTTTCTAATCAATATTCTTTGTTTCTTTTTTCAGTGAGTAAGCATTATTTATAAAATAAATAATTATAGCTTCATCTGTACTGTATGTGAAGGGTAGCTGTCACAATAAACCCTAATGTGTGAGAAGGTGACCTTCACTTTAGCCAAGGTGTTCATAGAACAACAAAAGTTAAAAACTATTGGATTAGAAGATTTTTTTTTGATGAAATCGATGTAGGTAAATAGTTACAGTTAAATAAATCAATGAAGTTTCAATAGTAGGAATAATTTTTTACCTTAAAAAGAAAAAAAAAATAGTTTTAGATAATTGAAAAAAAATTTACTATAGGTAAAAAAAAATTCTATTGAGGTCAAAATTGTTCTTAAAAAATATTGCTCAGCAATGTTTAGTAAATACTTGGGAATGGGGAATCTTTACATTATCTAAGTTTAACCTACGTTTATTTTTCAGATTTATAAAATAATTATTAGCTCTATTGAAAATTAAACAAGGGGCCTGATGACCGAGTGACTAGCACTCTGGCGCTCGGTGCCACAGGTTTCGGGTTCGAGTCCCGGTGGTTCCATGGATGTGTGTAGTGGTTCAGAGCCCACATTAAAGAGTAGGTCTCTGTCTAACATGAATGTGGAGCGTTAAACATAGGGCTGTGACAACCCTACCCCGTAAAAAGAAAACATCTCCTGTCTTGAAATCTGCCAGCCATGGGGCTGTTGCTCCAATGATGAAGAAGAAAAATAAATAAAATAGTTAATGAAATTTTTCTACGAAACATATGGTACGACGTAAGAAAAAATATTAATTTAGATAGACCTGATTGTTTCGATATTCTTGCCATAGTTAAGGTAAATGCAAAAAGACCCGAAAGTTCTTAATGTCCTTTGATTACTTACAAAAATACTTATTTGGAATGCAATATTCGGTACGTTTCTAAGAAGAAGAAAACTAATCAATTACTGCAGATCTGATTTAACTCGACGTTGACGCTCAGGCTTTGAATAGAAAATATGATAAGTGACCTTGAAATATTTAATCTCCAAGAATGCACAACAAATTATTTGTATTTATAGCATCTTTCTTCCCTACAGCCCTTATCATTTAACTTACCTTCGACTTAGTATATCTTCGGCATGACAAACATTTTTGAAAAATAGTTTTTGTAGAAGTTGAAACAAACTTAACGATGAGTATATTTTATATTTTTCTACATCTCTTGATGCATTTTATCAGTCTGAAATGGTAACAGAAAGAGTCGAACATTGTCTAGAAATGACTTGAACCAGTAACAGAGATCAATCGATAGATATTCGTTATTACTTTAAATCAAGTTTTATTAAAATGTATTTGAATTGCTATTAAATAAGAACTCATATCGGATACTTTCAGCAGTAATAAGAAAAATCAGACAAAGTTTTTCACATCTGATTTAAACATTTCACACAATTTTTTTTATTTGAAGTGAAGGAAAAAATTAATTTATTTCTTATGTTTGATCATGTTTCATTCATTTTATATCAAAAACAATTCAGTGAATCCGAAAAATTCATATATGTTAAACAAGGATTAAAATATGTCATAGTACATATATATTTTTTTGCATTGTCTCGCTAAATGTGGCAGGTTCGTCTGACACTATGTAGTATGTTCAATGATTTTTTTAATAGTGATCTGGGAAGTCTAACGTAATAATATTTAGAGAGAAATGATATTCTTCTTTATTGGCGCCACAGCCCCATGGTCGGCAAAGGCCGTCTCCTACTGGCAGATTTCGAAGCAGGATATGTTTTCTTTTTACGGGGCAGGGTTGTCAGCACTATGCCCAACAGTCATATTAGATTGAGGCATACGGTTTAAAGTGAATTTCGAACCATTACAAACATCCATGGTACGCTGCGACTGAAACCTGGGGCACTGAGTTTCAGAACGCTAGTCACTCGGACATCAGGCACCAGAACTGATATTATGTCAAATAAAATATTATTAGTGCTGAGGTAAAATATTTTTCATTATTGAAATTATTTTCAGTGAATAGATTTTCAATTGATATTAATACTTTTTTTCGGAGATAACTGACATTATTTGCATGTTGTTTTATAGAAAATTGGGAAAACTCTCACCAGAAAGTCTGACTGTCGATGCAAGATACTTCCACATTCTACCAAGATTGTACCGAATTCAACCTTTTCTGAAAGCACCAACTGCATAAATGCAATGTATAACCCTTATAGGATTCGACCTTGTACTCTCTTGCTCGCTAGCTTACACGTATGATCAATGAACACAAGTCGTATTCTTTATGAGGCTTAATGCACAGAAAATGATTTTAAAAACATTAATAAATGCACAGAAAATAATTTTAAAAATATTATTAAATGCACAGAAAATGACTTAAAAATATTAATAAATGCGCAGAAATGATTTTACAAATATTTTGATAGACAATGCAAAAGTAAAATTATTTTCATACAGTTTAAAAATGAATTCATTTGGTATGGAAAAATCATAATTGAGCTCAATTTACTATTTGCATTTGTTATTTTTATTAAATTCTTTCCAGGATTTCTCATGCCCCTAAATCACTACGTTAAAAATTGAAAATCTTTAATATTATATTATTAACCTCTTTGCTGAATTATTAAATTTTCCAAAAATTGTTAACAATATGTTATTTAATCTGTTTTAGATTAAAGGGTTATTTTCCAAACATTTGTTTTTAGAAATAAATTTTGAAGTTAGATTCCATTATTATGCAGTATTGGGATCGTAAATACCCTAATATTTTGCACACACACACATTTTTGTCAATAATATTAAAAAGTTTGGAGTATTTATCTGTTTCTATGAGTTTTTTATCTGCAACGTTTTCATTTTCATCATCACATTTTCATTTTCATTCATTCACATCGACATTTTCATTTTTTCTTGCAATAAGAATCATAATTTTACAAAAATTTAGTTACATTGTTCTTTCAGAATTATTTTTTTAAAAATAATTTTCACACTTAGCTCTAATTCTTCATACATATTGTTTTATATTTAAGCCGATAATTTTAATCCCTGTATTTCACGCGCGAATCAATTGTTAAAATAAGATGCCGAATTAAAAATCAAAAAGAAGTTTTACATCTCCCGAAAATTTAATGCAGAGTTGGTTCATTTTGGTCAAGATCAGACTTGATCCTGCTTGTTTGATTTTGGGAAAGAAAGTCCGTCTTTTTGTATATTTATCTGTATATATATATATATGTATGTATATATATATCGCATTGGGTATCTCCGTCGGCCTTCGCTTCTGTATGTCACACGGTTTCCGTTCGTCTCGGTCAGGATTTCCTCTTCCGGTCATCTTAAACATTTCTCTGCGTTTTAGTAAGCAGCTGTTTGACCACACCCTCAAGAAATTTATTCAGAGATAAACGGAAATTTCACCTCCACTGTTTCCGACTTGTGAGATAAAAGAAAAATCCCGATAAGTGTCGAAAAAGTCGTGTTATTCAATTGCCCCACGTAAACCATTGTCGAATTTAGCCTTTATTTATGCATTCAGAGGGAAAATTTGTCCTCTGAATTGCACGAAAATTTTGATTTACATACTTTTTCCCTATATCTTGGGATATAGAGAAAAGTATGTAGATCAAAAGAATTAGTAAGTTATAGGTATTAATTTCAAGGTTGTTTACAAAAACCACTTAAATATTCTTTTTGTTGATTATAATCCCGATAAGTGTCGAAAAAGTCTTGTTATTCAATTGCCACACGTAGGCCATTGTCGAATTTTATCAGTGCCTTTATTTATGCATTCAGAGGAAAAATTATCAAAATTTTCTCTCTGAATTGCATTGAAAATTTTTTACATACTTTTTATCTATATCTTGGGTTATAGGGAAAAAGTATGTAGATCAAAAGAATTAGTAAGTTATAGATATTAATTTCAAGGTTCTTTACAAAAAACACTTAAATATTCTTTTTGTTGATTATAATCCCGATAAGTGTCGAAAAAGTCGTGTTATTCAATTGCCACACGTAGACCATCATCGAATTTTATCAGTGCGTTTATTTATGCATTCAGAGAGAAAATTTTGATAATTTTTCCTCTGAATAGCATTGTAATTAATTTTATTAGCACTATAATTTATAGAGTTTGCAAGGAATAATGTTGACACATTCAAAT
>BPLQ01006846.1:0-178256 GCA_021605075.1 Caerostris darwini | reverse complement strand
CATATAATTACATTTCAGTTAGATTCTAAAAATCATTATAAATCTTATGCTGGTTATCATTTGATGACGTAACAGAATATAAGAGCTGTCCATATATTCAGATTCAAGCTCAAATTCAGTTCAAATTCATCATCCAAATAGTAGTTCGCGATGAAACAGCTATATCTCCAATTCTGATGAATTTAGAAACATACTACTCCTTCTGAAAACTAAAGGTCTGATCATTTTTGAAAAAGTGCTTAAATAAGGTCTGATAAGTAAATATGATAATTAAATAAAATTTGATGTTTGATATTGGAAACCTTAAATAGGGGCAACGGGCGTCCTGTTTATTGATAAGGCAGGAAATATGTTAGAATTCAAATTAGATAAACACTCATCATAATTTTCTGTCATTTCAAGCCACGGGCTTCATTTTGTGTTGCCCGAATAAATGTCACAGTTTTAAATAAACGGTTGTTGTGTTTTTATGTCACCTTTTTTCAGTCGAAATAAATTTTTTTATGCTAGTTCAATAAAATGTTCATAATATTTCTCCTTCTTATTTACTTTATTTCTTTCTTTTTTCTTATTTATTTTCATTTCCACTTTTGTCGGTATGAAATTTCTTTTAATTTTTTAAATTTATTCAATTCCTACTATTAGTTCACATTCATGTATATATCTCTGTTCAAATTTCAGTAGTTCATAAAATACTTTATTCATCCACTCAAGTTCAAATACATTTTTTTTGAACTTTATAGTGATAAATGACTGTGTTAATGCAGTTGTTTTAAATATTAATTCATTCCTTAAAGTTAATTAATTAATTTAAATTTTTCTACATTTAAGTTGCATGTATCTACACCAATAGTTGGGTCCAGGTGTAAGAGGAAAACTTTTCTAAAAACTTTCTTTTTCTCAATTCCTACTATTAGTTGACATTATCCCTATAAATATTTATATATCGTTCTTAAATATTAATTCATTAATTAAATTTACTAATGAAAAGTGAAAAAAATTTTTTTATATTATTTTTTTTCTCCTTTTTTTCTTTTTTTCTTTCTATTTTCTATTTATTTTTATGGAATCGGGGAAAAAATAGAAAGGTGATTATATTTCAGAAAATTAGTTTGTTTTACCGCTTTACGGTAAGGGTTAGTTAGACCGAGACCTACAGTTTAAAGTGGACTCCGAACGGCTAACAAGCATTTCTTTTAACCGCTAAAAATCGGCTTTTCAGGGGGCTTCAGACCAGATTCGGAACCTGAAGCCTGTGGTGTCAAAAATGAGCGAGTGATAGCCATTTGTCAATACGGTCGCTGAAAAAAATTAGATGCCTTGTCATTTGAATACGAAAAAGTAAAAAACTAATCACAGATAGACGCAAAACAAATTTAAAAACTCCCTAAAAGTTAAAGCTACAAGAAAGAGTTTTAAGATTTAGCTGTAACTGTAACTGTTACATTCTATGCCCTTTAGGTAAATAAATCAACTTCCAGACATAAATGAAACAAAGTAATCATAGATACACCGACGAATCCAAAAAGTTTCTTACTTATTAGCCAATTATTCGATTCGAGTAAATTGACTGTAGCGTAAATGTACACTTCGCTGAATTCGGTTACGGTTAAGAACCGGAATCAGTTAAATATTCTCAAACAGAAATTTCGCAAATAATTGTAGCAGCTGCTTCGAGTTTCTTAGATCTCTGCGTTTTTTAAGATTCCGCATTGGATGGTAAAATTCTGCAGTGTTTTCTCTCTAAACAAATAGCGGCTCTTCTAGTCATCAGGGAATTGAATTTCCGCTGCAAAACCAGAATTCTTTTAACTTTTGACCCTCAAATAGAATCAAATTGAGTAAAGACCCTTTGCTGCAATTTTAGAAGGAATTTACCAACTGGTTAGTTTCTGTGTTTGTAAATGAAGCGATTGAAGCTTTGATGTATATTTAGCAAGCAAATGAGCGTAAATAGTTAGCTGTCTAATTTAGGAGGGCTCTAATACTTCGATTGAATATATTAAGAATCAAATCTGATTTATTCAGGCAGTATTTTTTGTTCTTAATCAAATTTAAAATATGTTAGTGAGAAACAAAACTTAAACTTGCCTACCTAAGAGAAACGCAATGATGATGACAAAAAAATTTGAAACGAACAGAACAATTTGAAAGCTATATAATACGGTTATAGCTGAATGGTATATAGCTGTTTATAACTGAACGGTATATAGCTGTTTATAACTGTGGTATATAGCTGTTTATAACTGAACGGTATATAGCTGTTTATAACTGTGGTATATAGCTGTTTATAACTGAATGGTGTATAGCTGTTTATAACTGAATGGTATAGCTGTTTATAATTGAATGGTGTATAGCTGTTTATAACTAAATGGTGTATAGCTGCTAATAACTGAATGGTGCATAGCTGCTTATAACTGAATAGTATATAGCTGTTTATTGGTATTTTATAATAAAGCAATATTTTTAGCAGCAACTGTAAAAAATTGAAATCAGCTTTCACATTAAAATTTGTCAGCATTATTAAAGAATAACCTATCCAGCAATAGTTGTCTTAGCATTTTAATCTATACACGACTACATATGAAAGTATTGAATATTTTTTTAATTACTTCGAGGACTGGGCCGTATTGACCATTTTCTGTGAGCAGCACACAACAAACTAGCCTTGAAGAAGGCATGTCGTGTGAGCTGCGCCGACGGACGCTGTTATTCATTTAGCAATACTCAGGGAGCACATATAGCTTGAAGATGTGCTACGGACGTGAATCAGACTACACCCACAACGCTCTACGGTAAAAATAATACTGGGACCTACAGTTTAAAGTAAGCTTCAAACCACTATAAACATCCATGAGAGCCAGGGACTCGAACCCGAAACCAGTGGCACCGAGCGTGAGAGCGCTAGGCCCTCGGTCATCAGGTCCCCAAGTATTAAATATGTATATATAGGGCGATTCAACTGTCATGGGACGAAATTTTGAAGGGTGGGGCAGATTTCCATAAAGTGAAGTTGATTGAGAGAGCTGAGATCCTAAAGATATCAAAGGAACGTGTTGGACATATCGTGAATGAATATTTGATATGGGAAAGCTCTGTTCAAAGTGGGTGAGCTCACAATCGAACCAAAAACAACAACGAATGGATGATTCTAAGCAGTGTTTGAGCTGTTCACCTAAGCTGTTCAATCCATCATTTCATTACCGGAGTCCAATCGACAGTCAGCCGAGTGGACTGCACGATGAACACACTAAAAATGCTATAACTCACTTACTACTAGTGCAACAGTTGTCAAATTTATACACGTGTCTTTTGAAGGTTAGGCTAACTAAAAATCATATGATTTAATACTAGTAGCACCATCGTGTCAGCCTATGAACTTTTCATCCCATCTGTTAGAAGCTCGTGCTTAACAATTAAGTAAGTTGAAATAACCCTACTCAGCCAAATCTTCTTTCCGTATTTTCGTAAGCACATTATATGCTAAATGAACTTTTCCTGGATAACGCCCATGATCAGGATTGCAAAATCTTAATTAAGCACATATCTTGCTGCCTTTGTGGATGAGACACCTACCTTTTAATCCTATTATTTCCAAAAATGGTTTAACATCAGTACACTATAACAGAAAACACTTCTTTGTTCTATTCTTCGATTTCAAATGAATCCAAACGTGACTTTCAGTGTATTACAAAACATTTGTGCATTTGTTATTATCGCTTACTTTAGCAAAATTATATGAGTTATACATGATGATTTCTTTAAGTACAACAGTGTTTTCAGTTTTCTAGCAGCATGTACGAAGAACTCACATCTATAACTTAAGGTGACCCAGTTTAACTTCAGGTTTAATTCATCTTTGTCTCTCTTCGCGAAATACAATGTTATTATTGATGGCATTCTAACAAAGCCTAGACAACTCCTGTAATTACCTGAAACCCTAATTAAATTTTGAAACTTTATGCCATTATTTCCATCTACAATAACTTCTGTTTCAAGAGATCCCTTACTTGAAATTTGCAACTTTTCATTCCCCGATAAAACTGATCATTAGAAAAATTGGGAGTGTTAACCACTTGATTACACGCTTCTTCTCGTACAAGGTTTACGGAAATACCTGTGGCGACAAGTGCCACTTCAGTTTTATTATTATAAGAATGGCAGAATGGATGTGAACAACACGCGCACTTGATGTTTCCTGATTCTAATTAACCTATGCCAAAAGCGTTGAATAGTTTTGCTTTGTTTTAGCAAGACAGGACAATGACATCGTAAATGCCTGCTGTCTCCAAGCTGGTAACATCTTTTTAAACCTTGTTCTCTCCATTTATCACGGAGTTCATTTCCAGACGGACTTCTTATCGATTCTGTTATGATTTGCTCCCCGCTGGAATTCTCTCTGAAGTATAAAAGAGGTTTCTTCAGAAATTTGGGATCATTCACGCTCACAGTTAAGAAAACTTTTCACTTGCATTAATATACCCTGTACTCAAGTATTGCTTTCATCATTGGAGACTAACTCAACAGGAGAAATTTCTGTTCGAATTTCTGAAGAAATTCTGCTGATTCTGCCAAGCCCGTTTCCTTGGCTGTGGTTTCGATAGATAGTAGATAGGGACAGTTGCGAATCTCGTTAATCCATTCATGCGCGTCACTAATTAGATGACGAGGCATTTGGCTACGGCCGCTACGAAGCAACGAGTGCAATCAAACGACTGACCCGCCACCCCAAGCAGATTGTCGACAGATTTTGTCAGAACCTAGCAAGTCATTCGCTAGGTGGACTGTCGTACCCCAGTGGACCGTAAAGGCCCCATGTGCCATATGTCCCCAGTCACACTTCCATGTTAACCCGGACATGGGCGCAGGGAGAGAAACCACTACGGTTCCCCGAGCGCAGGAATGGTAGGAAACAGAAAAGTTGACTAAGCCACATTGCCAGATATTACACCAAGAACAAACATGCACTCATTCACCTCGAGCGCCTTCTGGGACTGGTAGGCTAGATTGCCCGCAGTATATCTGGAACAGTGAGACTTCCAACGAGTCAAGCTCCCACTCGCCAGCCCCTCCCTAGAGCCCATCCCTCCAAAAATCAGTCTGAACCAATTTTTTAAATTTGATTTACTTATTAAATCTCTTACTTCATCAAACTTTGATATTTTCATAGTTGATGTTTAACTTACTAATAAACATGTCGCCAAATATTGCTTTGAGTTGCCATATGTGAAAATGTTTTTAAAATTTTCAGAAAGAATATGTACGTAATTTAATCCCATCTACAAATGTAATGCTGTTTTCAGTTTTAACCTTCGTTAAAATTTCATTATTATAACATTTCTTTCTTCAAGATATTATATAGGTGTTACAATCATGAATAAAACCTTTTTGTGACAAAACGTTTCAGACTCTCGTTTTCATAATATGCGATTTACATTCCATGCATATTTTTAATGAAAGGGTCTTCGTTATTTCTGTGTCTCGTTAAAATCTCCTAAGATGCTATATAAAGTTCTTCTGAAATAATAGATTTAACTGTATGATGTTTTTGAATGTTTCCTGTTGTAATTTATGCACAACACTATCTAAATGTGACTATCCGGCATGCATTTGTATACAATAGGCACATGAAACGAGTACGGTTTAGTTTTATACAATGCATACCGCAGCAAAATTCTTTCAAGAAATTTTTTCTTTCAAGTTTATTATTTCAAGTAGGAATGTTTTTTTGGTATTCTTTTATTAATATAATCGGGTAAATGTTCTTCATTTAAAAATTTAAAAATTCCAAACAAACTTTTTCTTAATAATAATCGCAATAATAGAAAACTTGAACACGTATAATTTTTCCTCATTTAAAAAAAAAAATGCACAATTGCCAAAGATAGAAAAATAAAGCTTGACGCATATATGAAAGTAGCTTTTTTTATCGTGTTTGAAAAAAAAAAATGAAAACTTGAATAAAATGGAAATAATTAAAAGTTGATGCAAAAGTTATTTTTTCGTAAAAAATAGTAAAAGAAAAATTAGTTTCCATACAAAAATCACAAAAATAGAAAAAAACAAAAACAAATTAATGACTAGCCTTGGAAGTAATTACTATATTATTTATTAAAAATAAATGTTTCTAAACTCAGATTTGAATTCTTTTTACTAGAGTTCTCTTCTTAATCTGTTCATTTTTGATTTCATTCTTATAATATTTATTTCCTTTCATGTAACTCATTTTTGATATTTTATTGTTTTTTAATAAAAAAACTTTCATTTTCAATGCTGATGATTTTTTACGTGTTCCTATATTCAACTTTTTTTAAATTTTTAATATAAGAATGCATACAATTCATTGAACATGAAGTAGAATTAAAAAAACAAATTAGTAAACAAATTTTCTATTAGAATGAATTAAAAAAATATATTCATTTTGATGTAAATATTACAGAAACGTTAAGCATTCAGTAAATCATTCTAAACTTAGACTAGTTGATTTTGTAATCACTAGAGAGTTTTTGCATACCGTACGTTAGTTACCGTAGGACGTCCGTTAACTTTTTCTCCCTACCGCGCATGCTCATAGGAAACATTATTACAGATACGCATGCGCAGTTTCCTATGAGCACGCGCGCTAGGGAGAAAAAGCTAACGGACGTCCGACGGTAACTAACGTACGGTATGCAAAAACTCTCTGCTATTTTAGGTAAATTGAACTGAAACTTTTTAAATTGCCACCCTCTTGACACCACTGAAGTTACCATAGCACTTCACATCTCTATTTTTGAAATGACCGTTTACCACAATTACCACCACGCTATATACCTTTGAAATCAGCACTTGAAATTATCACATGACTTTCCCACGTAATTATTACACCATCATCATCCTCTTTTTACCAATTTGTATAGAATTTACATTTCCATTACAAATAACCATCACCACATAAACAATAGAGGTTAATCTACTATTACCCCTATTTTACCAAAACTTTTTCTAAGCTTTCATTTGAAAATTTTAGAAGTGTTTTTTAGTATAGAAATTGTAAAAGATTTTCAAACCTACTCCACACTTCATTACCATGCACTGTCAAATAAAAAATTTTAAAATTAGCTGGTCTAACAAAAGACTTCAAAACACTTCATATAATTTCCTTGCCTATATTATCAAATACATTATTGATATTGATATTTCTTACAGATTCAAGTAAATTTATTCCGAAATTGGCGCACAAGTTGTACCGAAAAATTCCATGCCTACTAATAGTTTAAAAGTTATTTTATATACCTAATCTTTTCTAATTTGCCATTAAAACCAAATTAATATATATGAGATAATTATTTTTACATAAATGCATGCTTTGATATTGACGCTTTTTTTTAATGTAAGCCATGCACATATATAGTTTCTAATCATTTTAACGCGCATGATTAAATCTGAACTCATGAACTATGCTAAAGAGTTTATTTAACCACTAGACTACTGATTTTCTAGAATGTTGAATTACTTTCTTTAAAAATTCAATTTTCGGTATAAATTGATATAAATTTGATCCTCTATAAAATAGATTTAATATAAATTCGATTCATTCTAAATTCGGTTCGATATAAATTTCATATTCGATATAGATTTTCATTTTGATTTTTTTTTTGCATGAAGAAATTAAATTCAAGTGAATATTTTTAACTTTCAGCACATAACCTTCAATATAATCTAAAAATTTAGTTAAATATTCTGTATTTTAATTTAATTCATTCATTATGTAACTCGATGACCATGCTTGGATTCTCGACGTGTATTTAAACATCTCACCCATCCAGCAAGCTTTGTTCTGTTTAAATACGCCATTCAATTTATTCGATTTCGGTCTGAGATAATATTTAAACGCGGTGCAATCCTATTTGCACATTAATGGTTTAATAGCGTCCCGCTAAATGAATGCACAGGAAAACCTCTTTAAATGTAAAATAAATTAAGTTTCATCTCTCTCGTGTTTGAGATTTACTGTAATGTACTAAGTTTGCATAAAGGTATTTTCTAATAGCTGCTTTGAATTCTGAATTTAGTAATCTAATGTTTCCAATGGCTTGTTAAATATTAGTTTAACCAAGCATTCAGTTGGATTCCATTAGAATATTCAGATTTTGTTTCACAAACTTTGTGTGTGGACTTGTGGTAGACCCAGTGGTGACGTGCATGGTTAGCATGCAAGAATTTAGAACAGTTTAACAGTTAACAGTTAACTGTCGCAAATCCGTTGATGACTTGAATTGAAATTGCTATTTATATATTTTGACCATATGTATAAATATATTTAGTGTCGAGTAAAATGTTTTTCCAGTTTCACTCATATTATACATGTTCTGAAGGGCGGCCGGATGGTCAACTGGTTAGAGCTCTAGCCGTTGTTGCCGAAGGCTTCAGGTTCGAATCCTGGCTGTGACATGGATGTTTGTTGGTGATTCGGAATCCACGTTAAACTATAGGTCCCGGTGTATTTAGCCTAAAGTGTACTAGATGACCGTAAAATGACAAACCCAAAGAAGGCAAAGGTTCTCTGCTCCAGTGCATTATAGATCTATTTAAATATATAGATAATTTATCGGTGCATAAATAGATCTTAAAAGACCATTTGCAGATTTCAATTTGAATTCCCAGCTTTCTGCTATTCATAAAATATTATGATTTTTTTTTAAAATCCTTTTCATGTTGTATTGGTAAATATAGAAAAGTTGATGAATGAAATAGTATATGGGGATGTGAAGCAACAAAGACTATAATCCCCTAATCACTATATATATGAACAGTTAGTTTTTTTCCTTATTTTTAATATGCCACTCTCCAAATCACTCTACGATCGTGTTAGAACGGGACCTACGGTTTAAAGCGGATTCCGAACCACTACAAACATCCATGGCACCGCCGGGACTCCAACCCGAAACCTGTGGTACCAAGCGCCAGAGCGCTAGCCACTCGGCCATTCAGGCCCTATAGAAAAGTTAATAGTAATCGAATTTTAAATATGAGTATTAAAACTTTCAATTAATGTAAGCAAATAATAGATAAAGTAAGAAGGAATCACTATTAAATGTTTTGCATAGAACTTGTAATTTAATTGTTATTTTCCGTGCTAGTAAATGATTAATGCATTTTATTTAAAGGTATTCCATTTATAAAGGATCAATATTTACTTCTAATTTTTGTAAGTCATTAAGTGGATGATAAGTTATTAAGCGATATTTATTATCGCCCTGTAGTAAATAAGATATTTAAAAGTAACCACTCACTATAATTGAAATATCTAAATTTTTTAGAAACGTATATCGCTAAATAAAATAAAATCTTATTTAAAAAATTATCTTAAACTCTGACTAAATACATATTTATAAAGGGTATAAATAATTTTAATTTCAATTTATAAGTTAAAGAACTTATAAAAAAGTTATGGAGCTATATTTTTACCTTTTTACTCATATAACAATAACGCAGTGTATGATATTGTACTGTTATTATTATTAATTTTATTTGAATGAAAAAATTAAAAAAAACAATGAAATCTAGTAGGAAAAAATACTTATACTACTTTACAAGATGTAAGTTTATTTCTCTATGTTTTATACCCTTTTAAAATTTAAAATTGTTGTTTAGATGCTATAAACTAATAAAATGTGTCGATTTTCTACCACTCCTTCAGACCTGACTTGAATAAGCACCATTGTTTTCAACAGACTTATGTTTTAAACACCGACTTTCAGAATGACGCCTCATTAAATTTAATTTCCAACTCTTTGGTGTGGTACAGCTGCATAAATAATGGCGGATATTTATCGTCCTCACACTTGGGTGTTGGCTTTCCAATTCTGAAGATGAACGCATGCATAAAGAGGGTTGCAAATTTCAATGGCTTACGGCAGGAAATGTGTTGTGTACATTTTTTTTTTATCATAGTTTATATATTATCTACAGCATTACGAAGTATTTTTTGATACATTTTACGTAAAAATTTTTACAACATTTTTATTTAAATATGGGAAAATAATATGCAATAAATATTTCTAATATTTAAATATTTAAATATTAGAAATATTTTAGATGCATCATTTTAAAAAGAAATTTTTAAAATAAATATGTATCATGTGTAATATAAATATTTAAAACACGTTATATAAACATCGTTATCTGAAGAAATAAAGATGATTTTTGAAAATAAATTTTAATTTTTAGCGTAGAATATATTTTATAGCTAGATCGTTGGATTCAAACGCTACTTACAAATTCCTTTTGTAAAAGCGACTGCATTAATAATCGTGTTGTCATGGTAACGCATCTAAAATGCTATAAACAAATTCAATGACGAAAACAAATGGATGAATTAAAGTATTTATTAATGATTTACAGGAAAAACATTTAAAGAAAATTATTTTCGATGTTTTTTTAATATTTATTTTAGAGTTTTTGGAACAATTTTTAAAAAAAAGTTTGAGTCACGTACAGAATAAATATTTGAAATACGTTATACAAACATAATCACATGAAGCAATAAAAAGTATTTTTAACAGAAAATTTAATTTTTTTAAAGTAGAATATATTTTATAACAGGATCGTGGGATTAAAATGCTACTTATCAATTCCTTTTGTAAAAGAGACTCCATTAATAATCGTGTTGTCATAGTAACGCATTTAAAATGATATAAAAAATGCAGTAAAGAAAATAAATAAATGACTTAAAGTATTTATTAAATATTTACTGGATAACTTAGAGAAAGCTTATAAAAAACTATCTTATATCAAATATGAGAGGAGAGAAGCTATTCTGTTATTTAAAACAAATAAGTTTTAATGTATTACAAATAATAGCATCATTGTGATTAATATATACAACTTTCTTTGGTTTGTTTTGAGTTATTCTATACTATTTCAGTACCTACTAGTTTAGATAGTTAGTTATAGTATAGGGCATATATGTTTAAATAGATATATATTATTTACAGTATAGAATATATAGTTAGTTATATTTATAGGATATACATGTTTTTGTAAGCAAATTTACAATAATATATTTATTTAATGTAGAAGAATATATTTAAGTAAGTGCAAAACCTACACCTCCACAGTTGTAAAAAACTCTTTGTTGTGAAATAACAACTTTAATGGGTGTTCTGTAAACGGCATCGAATTTTTTTCACATTAGTAAAGATCATAGTTAATGGATTTATGGTAAAGAATCATAATTCAGTTTAAATAATTAAAACTTTTACTATGCATTATAACAAATACTCATCATCATCATCAGTGGCGCAACAGTCCCACGGTGGGCGAAGTCCGTCTGCTTGCTCGCAGATTTCTGGACAGAAATTTTTTTTGCTTTTGCAGGTTAGGGCTGTTAGCACTACGTCCACCGCTCTATAGTCATATCAGACTGGGACCTATGGTTTAAAATGAATTACGAACCCCTACAAACATCCATGGCACCACCAAACTAGTATCCATACTATTATCATATTGGCACCATACTATTATCAATAAAATTCCTTGAATTTATTTAACAAAGTGAAAATCATAGTTCATGAAATTACGTTAAAGTTTCAAGAGCCGAGAGTTAGGGATCATTAATTAGAATTAAAAAATTCGATTCAGCTCCGACACCCCACTTTTGCATAGATTTAATTCATCTTAGTAAATAATCTACAAGTTTGGGGGTTTCCTGAGATCAAATGCGAAATGTCAATATTGCACAGTGCAGTGAGCTGTAAAAGTTAAAGTGAAACATTTCCCTTTCAAGCTTTTACGAGTTCATTTTCCTATTCCTATAAAAGCCCGACAAAAATGAAAAGATATAAAGCGAAGTCCAAAGTCTTCTATACTAGTCTTCTAATCAAAGAAGATTGCATTGTTCCCAATTTTATCTCGCTAACAGCTATCACAACATTCTCCACCGGATTTGAAGACACCCACCACCAGGACAACTCAGTGACACCGACCGTGACATATCAGGAACCCCCTCCCCCAAAGCATTCAAAACACGTTGTTTTTCTTTAAGTTGGGGAACTGATTTTTCCTGGAGGGTGGTTATTCCGGGAACTGGTTTTTCTTCGCCCAATATTGATGCCCGAAACCCGGAGGAGCAAATTGAATTCTCCTGTCTTTTTGAATGCCAATCAAGTGCGGTGGAACTTCAAGGTGTTTTTCGCCTCGGAGATTCCACCGCAACCGTAACTTTTTAGCACCCAGATTCAATAAAGGCAGAAGAGACGGTTGGGAAGGAAAAGAATGTGAGAAATAGACAAGTGAGAGAGAATGTATGTCGATTGTTTTAAAAATAAAAACAGCTTCCGGGTTGCTTTTAAACTGAAGCTTTAATTAATCGCTATTGACACTCAGTAATTACTTACTACTTTATTTAATTTTATTTTTTTTTACTTATAAGATTGAACTTTTGAAGATTGTATCATTTAAAATTTAATTTCTGATTGGAAGAGGAAATATGTTTTTAAATACATATTATTTGCCATTTAACATTTTTAATCAAACAAATGGATAAAATGTATAAGAATAGAAAGTTCAATTAGAATATTATAAATTATTATAGTTATATAATCTTAAATAAAAATTTATAAAAAACTATTAATATTATTAATAATTAATTATATTACAATTACAATAATATAAATAAATGCTAAATATAATTATTTTTTTATAAATGAGAAAAATTTATAAAGTTTATGATATAATTAAATATTAATTATTCAGTTATTTTAAATTAAAACTACACTATTTGTTAACTAAAAACTTGTTTATTTAAAATGATTAATTTTGATGTATAGTAATAATTTATTTAATCTTTATTTCTATTGGAACGTAAAATAATATTGCATAAAATATGCATTTCAGACTACATAACATTATTACATAAAATATTAAATTAATATAAGTTACAAATCTTTAGTCTAATCAAGTTTTCTAAATGAAAATTTATCAGAATAAGACATTAATTTATTCATTAAACATTAGTTTTTTTTCTCAAATTGTATAGTTATTGTTTATTCGATTCTGACTTTTCGATTATGTTCATTCGATTTGTTTGATTATGTCTGATTCATGCTCCAGTGGTAACATTATCAGCTTAAATACTTTCTATAGACAATTACACTGTCTAATTTCTTCCTTTTTATGAATTACACTGCCAGATTGATAATTCTTTCACTGGTAGGGTTGAAGGCTGATCCGAGTTTAAATTTTGGTAAAGTGAAATAAATTATGTTGTCATGGTTTTTAAAGTAACTGATCATGTTTAAAACAAACTTTTAAATATTGCATTGCAATTTTTTTATGTTATTGTTAAAATAGGGTTATAAAACAATGACAAAAAAGAACATTAAAATACACTGAAGTGACAAAAGTCATGGGATACCTCTTAATATCGTGTCGGCCCTCCTTTCGCCCGGAGAAGTGCAGCAACTCGACGTGGCATGGACTCAACAAGTCGTTGGAAGTCTTCTGCAGGAATATTGAGCCATGCTGTCTCGATAGACGTCCATAATTGTGAAAGCGTTTATGGTGCAGGATTTTGGGCACGAACAGACCTCTCGATGATGTCCCATAAATGCTCGATGGGATTCATGTCGGGCGATCTAGGTGGCCAGATCATTTATTGGAATTGTCCAGAATGTTCTTCAAACCAATCGCGAACTGTTGTGGCCCGGTGACATGGCGCATTGTCATCCATAAAATCCCATCGTTGTTTGGGTACATGAAGTCCATGAATGGCTGCAAGTGATCTCCAAGTAGCTGAACATAAGCATTTCCAGTCAATGTTCGGTCCAGTTGCACCAGAGGACCAAGTCCGTGCCATGAAAAAACAGCCCACACCATTACGGAGCCACCACCAGCTTGAACAGTGCCTTGCTGACAGTTTGGGTCCATGGCTTCGTGGGGTCTGCGCCACACTCGAACCCTACCATCAGCTCTTACCAACTGAAATCGTGACTCATCGGACCAGGCCACAGTTTTCCATTCATCTAGGGACCAACCGATATGCTCACGTGCCCACGAGAGTCGCTGCAAGCGATGTCGTTCTGTCAGTAAAGGCACTCGAGTCGGTCTTCTGCTGGAATAGCCCAAGAAAGCCAAATTTCTCCGCACAGTTCTAACAGACAAGTCCCATGTACGTCCCACATTGATTTCTGTGGTTATTTGACGCAGTGTTGCTTGTCTGTTAGAATTTATGACTCTTTGCAGACGTCGCCGGTCTCGGTCGTTAAGTGCAAGCGGTCGACCACTGCGCTGTCCATGGTGGGATGTTATGCCTGAAATTTCATACTCTCGGCACACTCTTGACACAGTGGATCTGGGAATGTTGAATTTCCTAACAATTTCCGAAATGGCATGACCCATGCGTCTAGCTCCAACTAACATTCTGCGTTCAAAGTCTGTTAATTCCCGTCGTGCGGTCATCATCACGTCAAAACCTCTTCACATGAATAACTTGAACAGAAATGAAAGCTCTGCGAAAGCACTGCGCATTTATGCCTGTTCTACGCGATGCTACTGACATCTGAAAATTTGCATATTGCTATCCCATGACTTTTGTCACTTCAGTGTATAGAAATGCATATTTTTTGTTAAAGTTTGTCAAAAATTAACAAAAAATACTTTTTGATTTTACGTAAATATTAACTAAACCAATATGTAGAAACATATCATATCGATTTGCATATAAGTGGACATGTATCCGAGATTCATGCATTGAACTAAAATATTCAAGCTATTCTATAAGTATAGCTGAGTCATAGCCAATCGAGTTATTTAAGGCAAAAAAGACATATTATTAACAAAAATACCACTGGGTCATCCAACAATGAATATATTTATAAGTTTTTAAATACATTTATTTAAAGAAATTCATTGAATATATATCTAACCTCATTAACAACATACAATTAAAAATTCAATTAGATTCTAAAAATCATTATGAGTGTTAACATGATGATACAACAAAATATACAGCTTTCCGTAAATTCACATTCAATCTTCAATTCGATTCAAATTCAAGCTTCAAATCAATTCAAATTAAGCATCCCAATAGCTCGTGATGACACAGTTGCTATCGCTCTACCGTCATCTTGTGCACACGTTAGGTTAAACAAACCGGGACCTACAGTTTAAAGTGGATTCCGGACCACTAACAAGCATTCCAAGCGCTGGCCACTCTGCTATCAGGCCTCTGTACTCTAAAAACAAACTGCTGTTTTCGAATTTTTTTTTTCTTCTAATGCAGCTGGCAAACAGACCGTGATCTTCGCCATAAGGGCTGCACCGATGTTATTTACTGTGAATTACCCTAGGGGCGCTTGTAACTTGATGGTAAGCCCCGGACGCGGAGTAACAATGCCCCCGCAGAGCTCTACGATCCTATTAGGACCGGGACCTACGCCTTAAAGTGGATTTAGAACCACTACAAACACATGGCAAAGCCGGGATTTGAGCCCGATACCTGTGGTACCGAACGCCAGAGCGCTAGCCATTCGGCCATCAGGCCCCTGTTTCCGAAACTAAAGGTCTGAATTTTTAAAAGAAAAAAGATGCTTAAATGAGGCATGGTATGTAAATATGATAATTAAATAAAATAGGAAGTTTGATACTTAAAACCTTAAATAAGCACATATATGTCATAAATGTCACTGTTTTAAATGAACGGTTATTCTGGATTTGTCCCCTTTTTAGCAGAAATAAAATTTTTTATTCATAATAAAATTTTTGCAATAATAATTTCTTTATTTTTATAAATCAATATAAACAAACGATTATGTTTCGGAAAATCAATATAAAGGATATGTATATTGATAAAGGTTTCGTTTCTCGCTCTGTGGTCATTTTTTGCACATAATATTCTAATTAGACAGGACCTACAGCTTACCGTGGATTAAACACTACTTACAAACAACTATGCCATGGCCAGGATTCGAACCTGAAGTCTGTGGTAACAAAGGCTAGAGGGCTAGCCAATAGCCATCCGGCAGCTATTAATAAAAGAGGAAACACGTTAGAATTCAAATTTGCACTCACATGACTTAGCATAATTTTTTTTATGTCACTTCAAGCTTTATGCTTTATTTTGTGTTGCACGAATAATGTGTCATAAATGTCCCAATTTCAAATGAATGGTTATTCTGGATTCGTCACACTTCTCAGCAGAAATAAAAGTTTTTATACATCAATAATTTTTTTACAATAATAATTTCTTTATTCTTATAAAAAATATAAACAAACGATTATGCTTCGGAAAATCAAATGTCTTGACATTTGAACATGAAAAAGTCAAAAAATAATCACAAATACTCAGAAGAAAATTACATAAAAGAAATGAGCGCAAAGAACATTAAAAAAAAAAGTTAAAGCAACAACAGCGAATTTTAAGATTCAGCTATAACTGTAATTGTTGCATACTACAGCCTTTTAGGTAAATAACCACTTCCCCAAAATAAATGTGAAACAAAGCAATCATTAATAAAAAAGTTTTATACAAATTCAATAAAATTTTCACAATGATGATTTCTCTTTATTTTTATGAAGTTTGGGGAAATTATAAATAAGCGATTATGTTTCAGAAAATAAGTTTTGTTTGTCGTTCTACGGCCAAATGTTACACACATTGGGATTATTAGACCGGGACCTAGAGTTCCCAAAAATTCCAAACTACTAACAAACATCCATGCCACAGTCAGGACTCATACCTAAAACCTGTGGTACCAAATGACAGATCGCTAACTAATTGGTAATACAGCCGCAGAAGAAAATTAAATGTCGGGTAATTTGAACTCGGAAAAGGTAAGAAATAATCACAAATATGTAGAAGAAGATACCGCAAAACAAATTTATAAAAATCCCATAAAAAAGTTAAAGCAACAAGAAAGAATTTTAGGATTTAGCTATAACTGTAACTGTTACATTCTACAGCCTTTTAGGTAAATAACCACTTCCCCAAAATAAATGTGAAACAAAGCAATCATAGATACACCGACGACATGAAAAGTTTCTTACTTATTCGAATGCAAAGATCGCTGAATTGGAGCAGCCAATTATTCGAGTCGGATCAATTGACTGTAGCGTGAAAGCACACTTCGCTGAATTCGGTTACGGTTAAGAACCAGAACCAGTTAAACGTTCTGAAACAGAACTTTTCGCAAATAATTGTAGCAGCTGTTTCGAGTTTCTTAGATCTCTGATACTTTTAAGACTCCGCATCGGATGGTAGACTTCTGCAGTGTTTGCTCTCTAAATAAATAGTGGCTCTTCTATTCATTAGGGAATTGAATTTCCGCTGAGAAATACCAGAATTCTTTTTACCTTTTGACTCTCAAATAGAATCAAATTCAGTAAAAGATCCTTTGCCGCAATTTTAGAAGGAATTTACCAACTAATTAGTTTCTCTGTTTGTAAATGAAGCGATTGCAGCTTTGATGTATATTTAGCAATTAAATGAGAGTGTTTAGTTAGCTGTCTAATTTAAGAGGTTTCTTAATTCTTTCATTGAATGCATTAAGAATCAAATCTGATTAATTTAGGCAGCGGCACTGTGGATTGCTAATCAAATTTAAAATAAGTTAGTGCGAAACAAACTTTAACTTGCCTACATGAGTGAAAGGCAGTGATGACGAAATTATTTGAAACGAAAGCGGTGACGTAACAATACATACGTTGGATTTTGAGATCCCAATTGCGCATCACATACAGAATGGTCTACAACGGTTTATTGATATTTTATAATAATAATGTAATTTTTTAAGCATCTACTGTAAAAAATTGTAAATCAGGTTTCACATTAAAATTTATAAGCATTGTTAAACAATAACTCCTCCAGCCCTCGCCCTTGTCTTAGCGTCTTAATCTATTAGTTTTTACACGACTATATATATATATATATACATATATAGTCGTGTATAATATATAAATATAAATATATATATATAAACTAATTTTTGAAAAGCTATATGAGACATTTTTTAATCTAATAGTGAATCATGTCCTTGTGGCAATGCTATAATATATTTTTTTTTGATGTCAGAATTCTGAAAGAAAATTGATTTTTGTCTCTATCTTTCCAATTTAATTTTTTTCATATCTTAAAATACTTTTTCAAATATTGAAAGCCAAAAATAAAATATTTTTAATCTGTACTAAACAAAATTTAATACATATGTAAGGAAACCATACACTGAAGTGACAAAAGTCATGGGATACCTCTTAATATCATGTCGGCCCTCCTTTCGCCCGGCTAAGTGCAGCAACTCGACGTGGCATGGACTCAACAAGTCGTTGGAAGTCTTCTGCAGGATTATTGAGCCATGCTGTCTCGATAGACGTCCATAATTGTGAAAGCGTTGATGGAGCAGGATTTTGGGCACGAACAGACCTCTCGATGATGTCCCATAAATGCTCGATGGGATTCATGTCGGGCGATCTAGGTGGCCAGATCATTCGTTGGAATTGTCCAGAATGTTCTTCAAACCAATCGCGAACAGTTGTGGCCCGGTGTCATGGCGCATTGTCATCCATAAAAATCCCATCGTTGTTTGGGTACATGAAGTCCATGAATGGCTGCAAGTGATCTCCAAGTAGCTGAACATGAGCATTTCCAGTCAATGTTCGGTCCAGTCGCACCAGAGGACCAAGTCCATGCCATGAAAAAACAGCCCACACCATTACGGAGCCACCACCAGCTTGAACAGTGCCTTGCTGACAGTTTGGGTCCATGGCTTCGTGGGGTCTGCGCCACACTCGAACCCTACCATCAGCTCTTACCAACTGAAATCGTGACTCATCGGACCAGGCCACGGTTTTCCATTCATCTAGGGACCAACCGATATGCTCACGTGCCCACGAGAGTCGCTGCAAGCGATGTCGTTCTGTCAGTAAAGGCACTCGAGTCGGTCTCCTGCTGGAATAGCCCAAGAAAGCCAAATTTCTCCGCACAGTTCTGACAGACAAGTCCCTTGTACGTCCCACATTGATTTCTGCGGTTATTTGACGCAGTGTTCCTTGTCTGTTAGCATTTACGACTCTTTGCAGACGTCGCCGGTCTCGGTCGTTAAGTGCAGGCGGTCGACCACTGAGCTGTCCATGGTGGGATGTTATGCCTGAAATTTCATACTCTCGGCACACTCTTGACACAGTGGATCTGGGAATGTTGCATTCCCTAACGATTTCCGAAATGGCATGCCCCATGCTCCGAACACATGCGTCTAGCTCCAACTAACATTCCGCGTTCAAAGTCTGTTAATTCCCGTCGTGCGGTCATCATCACGCAAAACCTCTTCACATGAATAACTTGAACAGAAATGAAAGCTCTGCGAAAGCACTGCGCATTTATACCTGTTCTACGCGATGCTACTGCCGTCTGAAAATTTGCATATTGCTATCCCATGACTTTTGTCACTTCAGTGTATATTTTATACACTATAAAATAGAAAGATTATAAAATTAATAAAAGATATATAAAATACAAAGATTGTGGGTCAAAAATGCTGTTGTTATCAATATTTCTTTCTTGAAAGAATAATTCTAGTTTCCAATTTACAATGAAGTGCACAGTAATAAATGAGTTCCTCGTGTTTAATGAAAGTAAGTTTTCTGGGAATCCATGTGTTTAATGAAAGTAAGTTTTTATCATATATTTAGTTTATTTAGTATGAGTTTATATAAACTAACAGTAAGAAAATGAATGTTCACACAGAAAATTAAAGATTTTTCACTAACTTAATTCAGTACTGTATTAAAACAAAAATTACTTCTTTTTACCTTGCTTTATAAATAATTCTGTTCTTTTTTTTTTTTAAAAAAGAAGAAAACTTAGAATAATATTAGAAATGCAATGTTATTTTGAATACCCCATCTCAGATATTGTGAAAAAACAACATTAGAGTTGCAATATCCCATTTCAATACAGTTTAAAATAAAATATCACCGTCGTGCTCTATCAAATGTTTCGTCGAAATTCGATTTTGTGTCATAAAATTCATAAAACAGAAATGAAACATTTAAGGTAACATTTCACAATTCTTTCAATGTTATTTTGTAATGGCATTTCCACAAAACAGCCACCATTTTTAATCTTAATCGAAAACATCGATTTCGAACTAATAGCACCTTTATTTTGTAAACGGACGGAATATTTTTCATTCGGAATAAATATCCTTCCTGAAAGGTATTTCGAATAAATGAATTTCGGCAAATGATTCCCCATTATTAGCTCATTCCGAAGAATCCTCGTGCTAAGTTGGGGAACGAAAACATTTGCACAAAAGACCGTCGCATGGCACAATGGGTGCCGCATTGGGCTCATTTCTTGGGGATGAATGGATGGGGAAAGATGTCTCATTTCTGAGGGACCGCCCCTCCCCCCCCTCTCTGCCTCAGTCATGGGCCCATTAGGAATGGGGATCAATTGTCCGACGGGCTCATTACCTCCGCTTTAGATTTCATCATGGACTTCTCTGTCTCCAGATCAGAGCACCTGGAAAGAGGAGCTCATCTGCTGAGCCTCCATCGGAAAGGGAATTGTTTCGCCAGCATTTCCTCATGCTCCGATGCTCAAAGAAATAGATTCAAGGAAATGAAAATAATAATAATAAAAATGTATAAAAATAATAATAAATAATAAAATAATAAAAATAAATGAATTTTTGATGACTTTTATTTTTACCAAACCAAGGAAATTTAGCTATTTTTATTGATGCATTAAATATAAAATTACTATTCTTTCTTCAGTTGCAACTTTTCAACAAATCCCACCTCAGTTTGAAATGTCTTTCTTTTCAATAAATTATATCTCTTGTAATTAAATCTATCACTCTAAACTGAACTGCGCTTTGAATTAGTTTTTTACTAATAGTACTACCATCAGCAAGAAAAAATTCATTGGAAGAAACCAAACTAAAATAAATTTAATCTCTTTATGTAGAACTAAGCCTCTTTTCAAAAAACTTAAATGGGCAAGTTGGACAGTTATTGGATAATTATTTGCATATACTTTTAAAAAAAGTTTTTTTTAATGAATTAAAAAAAAATTAGGACTTATTTCTTTAATTCTGATTCAATTGAATTTGTACTTTTAATGTAATGAACTTCGTACTAAGTAAAAGTAATATTCAAAGTAATTTAATGGATAAAAATCTCAGAACTTTTCAATAAAATTAACATTCTTTTATCGATAAAAATGTTGTAAATAATAAGATTTGGTCCAATTAGTTTTGATGACAAGTTAATCGTTCTTTTACATAAAAATAAAAAAACCCAAATTTTTTTCTCTTATAAATCTTTTCATAATAAATCGGTTTCATAATTGTACCGAACATCATGACGATTGAATTTTTTAGAAAAAAGAAAATTTTACTTTTTTATTTTTGTCTTGTCCTCTAGAATTTCTATTTGATTTTTTTTTAAATAAAGCATAAATTAATAGAGAAAAATAAAATACTAATTTTTATTATTAATAAACATATATTTGTTTTTTTTATATTTTTGAAAATCTTGAATAAATATCTCTTTTAATCATTCAAATCTCTTTTGAAATAATTTAAGATTTTTAAACGACTTTCGTTCCAATCATCAAATATACATTTTTTTTGAACATGAATATATAAAATGATCTATATATTTATTTCTAAGTAACTCGATAATCTCTTTTTAGCATACAAGATATTTTAAATATTCTATTTTCGTCAAAATCTGTTTAAGCACGCAATTTCCAGATTTATTTTTTAAAATTTCGATATCATACCCATTATCGATTAATTTGCTATCATCCTTGGAGGAATGAAGCTCACAAGACCGAAATAATCAATAACGATTTCCTGAATATATTTCCTGGAGCTTAAATTTTAAATTGATTCAACCGCCATTTTAAGCATACTTTCTACAATTTACTGTTGTCCATTAAATCAGAATTCGATATAAAAATGCAAAACAAAAAATGTGGTAAATGTGTAGATATGTTCTGATACCGAACATGCTGAACACTAGTTTTTATCCTCTTTTTTACGTGAATAAACCAACAACATCTTCTTTTTTGTGACTTGAGGATACCTACAAAAGATGAAAATATCACAGTAATTTTCAATGATTGTTTTATTGTCACTATGATACTAATTCTGAAGAACATTATAGTCTTTGATATAATGTTAAAAATTTCCGAAATAAATTTAAATAATATCTTTATTATTTAATTTAATTTAATTAAGGAAAAAAACCGAAATTTTATTCATCGCAAATCATAACAATTTGCTTCAACAACTATTTTAAGCAAACTTTCTACAAATTACAGTGGTCCATTGAATCTGAATTCGAGATGTGGTAACATGCCGAACGCTAGTTTGCATTCTGTTTACGCGCATAAATCAAATATGTTTTTTTACGTGAAAAAAAAATACAAAGAAATTTTTTTTGTGACTTGAGGATACCTACAAAAAAGGAAAATGTCGTAGGAATTTTCAATGATTATTTTGTCGCTATGAAATAAATTCTAAAAAATATCATGGTGGTTGCTATAATCTTAAAATAATGAAAATGAAAATGAAATAATAGATTAATTAATTAAATTAAATTATATTTTTAAAAAAATTAATCATCACAAAACTAAAACCCCTAGCAAAAGAAACGTCGAATAAAATCATGTTTTTTTATTGTTTTAAATACATAACTTACTTTAATTTCATTTTTTTTTTTTACTTCTTGGATTTTATTTCACTGAAATATGAAAATATGCCTTTTTTTTACCTAAAATTTTAGATAAATATTAAAAAAAATAAAGAGCATATAAAATGTTTTATTATAATATATTTTTCTGTGCAACTTGAGGTACTATGTTAAACCCCACCAGCTACCTTGTAAGGTTTGGTTTGTCGCTCTGCAGTCATTTTGAGCACACTTGGGCTAAACAGACCAAGAGCAACAGTTTAACGTGGATTCCGAACCACACACAAACATCCATACCATAACTAGGATTCGAACCTGAAGTCTGTGATAGTAAAGCCAGAGCGCTAGCCAATTGGATATCAGGCTGCTGTAATCGTTGGAGTTCCCTACGTTCACATAAATCTTTCTTCAAACTGAATTCGATAGAAAAAATAAAGACTTTCTTGACGAATGCTTCTATGGATGTGTCAAGAAGGTATACGTACATATGAACATAAGTAAGAACGTACTCATAGTAGGATGCAATACAATTAGATGTGATGTAGATATGGATTATATGCTGCTGTGAAGTTTATCGTTGTTGTTATTTCTTATCCCACTTGGTCGACAGCAGCATCTATACCAAGTCCATGAACATGTGCATTCTCAAACAATGAAAAACCTCTCCATAGAAACCGACGAATCATGATAAAGGGTAAAAAACTGAAGCTTCTTTTTTTCCATGACATAGAGCGCAAAGACATAGGGCATCCAAAGAGAAAAGTTTGACTTTACCCCACCAGGTTACACCCCGACACTGAGTACTCATTTTAGTTGTCTTTTACGACATATATGAGCTCCAGTGGGGCTATTTTAACACGGACCCAAACGGTTGGGTTTGGTTTGTCGCTTTACTGTCATCTTGTGCACTCGAGGGCTAAACAGACCGGGATCTACAGTTTAAAGAGGATTCGGAACCACTCACAAACATCCATGCCACCACCAGGATACGAACCTCAAGCCTGTGTTACCAAAGCCACTTAACCACTTGCCTGCTCGTACACATACGGGGAACATATGAAGTTTCATGGACTCAACAATGATACATTATTTAATTTAACCTTATAAAAAACTACATTAGTAGTACCATATATACAAATTATTAAATATCGAAGACAAGAAATAGTTATGAATAAATAATGTAATAAATAACTTAAAAATATATTTTAATTTTTTAATCATGGTGGAAAGGTAACAGAATCATATTTCTTTTGAAATTTCAAAGTAAAAAATGTAATGCATACATAATTAACTGCATAATTAAATCAGTAGGAAAGAAAACTTTAGTTTAATTATTTCTATTTTATTTTAAAGAGTTTTTTTAACAAAGTAGTTACAGAAGTTACGTAACAAAAATGTTAATGGAATTTTCTAATTGATAAAAGGGGACAATATATTATTTTTGAGTCCATAAAAGTCCTACATATGTACTTGCACTTTTAACATTAGGCATGCATACACATTTAATACACAACTTTAAGGATTATAAATATCTCCCAAGAATTATTTAAAATACTTTTATGCTATATCTCATTTATTCATTTATTTAAAATCCGAGTACTTATTTTATTCATACTTCTTTTGAAATATTTCATGCGCTACACATTACATTTTAAATTACATGCTCTTAAACATTCACTGACTCTTTACACAAATAAAGCTTTACAATTAAATGTAGATGTGCATTAAATAGAAAGAGCCTTTGACTTTACTAAACACAGACAAATTTAGAAAATGTGTCTTCAAAAGTTTTAATATATAACAAAATTCCTCGAAGTACCAATTAAAAGAAAGATGACATTTCTTGGGTATTCTTAAAGGTATATTTTGGCTACGACTTTCAAAATAATCTTCACAAGCCTTTTTAATGTTTCATTTACCTTTCCAATTTAAATAAAGCATAATTTAATCAGACATTGTATGGATAAAACATGAAAATTCTACACTACTGGCCATTAAAATTGCTACACCAATAAGGCGACATGCTACAGACGTGAAATTTAAACGACAGGAAGAAGGTGCTGTGATATGCAAATGATTTTGCTTTCAGCTCATTCAGGGAAAGCAGGCGCCGGTAGCGACACCTACAATGTGTTTAAATGAGAAAATTGTTCAACCGGTTTCTCATACACAATTTTTTAAAATTTATAGTATATATAAATTAAAACAAAAAATACAAACGAGTATATGTTACCACAAAGGTGAAGTTCCTATAACACGCCATGCTGTATGAAATAAAGAAACATTGCAAAAGCAGGATGTTTTAAAGATCATCCTTTCGTTTTATTAATAAGCTTAAATAATACATATTTGTTTGTTGTGTCTGTATATGAGACGCATTTTTGTACGTAATTATAAATAATTTCTTTTAATTACTTGCATACATTTTTAATAGAAGTTTATTCCCTGTAATTACTATAAAGTTTATAAATTCATACAATTTTTTTTTTAGTCTATCAAACGAAAATTCTTTTTAAAACACAGAGGCATTAACGGAAAACTGTATATGCGATATGTAGTGAAATACGTACATCAAAACACAAATTGATCAGAAAAATTTCTTATTAATATTAAATAACGGTTTCTTTCAAGGAAACAACAATTTAACAAAAATCCTTTCAGTTTTAATAAGGAAAAACATTAGTTTAGATTTAATAAGCAAAACATACTCTTCTTTATACTATTTCCTACCCTTGTTATCTTAATTTACTTTAAATTCCCTATAATATGAGCATTCATTTATGCAATATATAATTCTGAACTCTATTATTCTATTTATAATGAAATGTTCTTAAAATATTTTTCAAATTGCTAAGAAATGCCTTTATGTATTTGAATTTTGAATTGATAATGTATAAATTTTGTTGATAACTGATTTATTTTTAGTTAACAACAAATAATTTAAGAACATCCTAAGCAATCATTACACGTAGTCATTTCTAGTCAGTTTGGCATTTAAGATGCATTATCATATCAGATTCGGTTTTATTTGTCGCTCTACGGACAATTCTTGCACACTTTGGGTTAATTAGACCGAGACCTAAAATTTAACGTGGATTCCGAATCCCTGTTACCACCAGGATTCCGAATCCCTGCTACCGCCAGTATTTGAAACAGAAGCCTGTGGAACCAAGGGCCAGAGCACTGGCCAATTGGCCATCAGGCCACATTATCATGTCAGAAAAAATAATGCGATTCAAGATTGAATTGTTGAAAGATATATGCCGTTTATATCTAACAGATTTAAATAGTTGATATTGTATAAAACAAATACATATGAGATTGTAATTATTAATTGTATGTAATTTGTAATTCAATGCAAATGTGAGAAATAGCACCTAATTTTCAAATAATAGAGATAACATGTAATTTGTAATTCAATGCAAATGTGAGAAATAGCACCTAATTTTCAAATAATAGAGATAACATGTAATTTGTAATTCAATGCAAATGTGAGAAATAGCACCTAATTTTCAAATAATAGAGATAGCATGTAATTTGTAATTCAATGCAAATGTGAGAAATAGCACCTAATTTTCAAATAATAGAGATAACATGTAATTTGTAATTCAATGCAAATGTGAGAAATAGCACCTAATTTTCAAATAATAGAGATAACATGTAATTTGTAATTCAATGCAAATGTGAGAAATAGCACCTAATTTTCAAATAATAGAGGTAACATGTAATTTGTAATTCAATGCAAATGTGAGAAATAGCACCTAATTTTCAAATAATAGAGATAGCATGTAATTTGTAATTCAATGCAAATGTGAGAAATAGCACCTAATTTTCAAATAATAGAGATAGCATGTAATTTGTAATTCAATGCAAATGTGAGAAATAGCACCTAATTTGCAAATAATAGAGATAACATGTAATTTGTAATTCAATGCAAATGTGAGAAACAGCGCCTAATTTTCAAATAATAGAGATAACATGTAATTTGTAATTCAATGCAAATGTGAGAAATAGCACCTATTAATTGTAAACTTTAAAAATTCATTTTACAAGCATATTTCAAATTCTTTATGCATAAAATTTGCAAATGCAAATTAGGTGTGCCTGAAAAAAAGAAAAAATGAAGATATTGATATACCTACTAGTTTTCTCTACTTTAAAGAAGTGAAATTTTTATATTATTGCATAAATTGCACGTTTTATACAATAGAAAGTGTATAATTGTTAGAAATACAGCAAATAATTGACGTCAATATTAAAATTAATGCAAAAAATATTTAATAAACGTTCAAACAAAACGTGCTTCAATGGATGCCTTGCCATTGTGGTCTTTGGGGTAATGAACATGTGGACATCCTTATAAAAAAGAGGTGCCAGCTTACCACAACATCCTAATACAACCATTCCTTATTGGAGGATTAAACTATTTATAAAACATTTGCTTACATCTGATTTCTTTCAGGATCTTCAGATTCGTACAGCCCTAAAAAATTAGAGGAGCTTAAGCCCTTCTCTCATTCTCAATAAACAAAACGCAAAGCAATGGTGGCTTTTCGGCTGTCTAAGGGACACGGTTACCTTGCTGGAGTTTTATCATTTATTAAAAAAATTTAGCTATGACAAAAAGAATGTCTGAATTGAAAAAAAAAAGAAAAAAATCTTCTTGAATATTTTAGAAAACAGAAGGAGAAGAAGGTGAAAACTATTTGATTATCGATGTTATAATTGAACAAATAACAGCATACGCGCCATAGGCATTTCAACTAATCCACTAGTTTACTCTATTAATTAAATTAATACGTTTTTTAAAATGAAATGAACAATGCTTTCTGGTTCTTTAATATAATAAATTACTATAATCAACCGGATATTTGTAATAAAACTGTACGTCATGAAATGATTTCATAATAAAGCTTCAAGAAGGATGAAATATAATAAAAAAATAGTTAGAATCCCCAATTGAATTAATATTCTTATTATTACTCCAGGTACCACAGGCTCTATGTTCGAATCCCAGCGATAGCATGGATGTTTGTTAGTGGTTCATAATCCCCTTTAAATTGTAGTTAAGTACCCCCTTTAACTGTCTGTTTTGTCCTCATGTGCACAATATGGCCGTAGAGCGACAAACCAAACCTTATTATTAATCCCCAAAATAGATAACTATCTCTCAACATTCTATATAGCGAAGTTAATTAACAGAAGTGCTGTGACACAGTATAGAATTTTTGAATACGTTTGACGATTTAATGGATCAAATTATAGAAGCGTTGGTAACACTACACTAAAAGAAAGTTGAAATCCAACAGTTAATTATGATCACTGCCAAAGCAAAAGGAAAAAGATTTCGCTGTAATTGCGTGTTTTGGTATTCCGATATTTCATGAGGACACGTAACAACCGATTTGAGAAATACCAGAATTCCATAAGGAATAATATCAGTGGGCTTTAGGAGAAAACTTTCTTTGATACGGAAAAAAAGTATTCCCATTTTTTTAATTTTTTCATTAATTTATTTTGTTATTTTCAAGTTTTCTTATGAAAAGGAAAGAAAAAAAAAAAAAATAGAAGCCGTTTGCTTTCCCCAACTATCGGTGATATTGACGACCGACTTTTACCGAAAAGCCTCCGATTTTTTTATTGAAGCTGGTTTTGAGTAATGGGAATATATTTTTCACAAAATCCCAAATATTGAGGCAGACAGCGAAAAGTCTTCAAAAACGAGTTTCCCAGCCTTGTAGCGAAGGAAATAAATAAATCTCCCTCGAGTCATTTAGTTTCTTTGAAGGAAACTCTAGAATGCTTCGAAACCTCCCTAGATTTTTCTTCTTTATTTCCATTTCTTGTTAAACGTAACTGTTAACCGTAAGAAAGATGGCACAGAAGTGAAAATAGAAGGTCGAAATTGCGAAAAGGAAGTCGATTTCGGAAAAGAGTAGACATCATAATCCTTTTGATTTTCTTTCCAACTTTTTTTTTTGTTCTTTATCATTGACTTTTATGAATCTTTCCAGACAAATCTAGAACTTGTTTATTTTTCCCATAGACTGGAACAAGTGTTTGTGAAATTCTGCAATAAATAGAAAACTGAATCTATAGTCATAAGTCTGTGAAGCTTCGAAAATAGAATTATATTTCAGTTGAAAAATTCAGGTAACAGAAAAAAATTATTTCTTCTTTAAAATGTACTAAGTGCAAATATCCAGTAAAATCAGAAAAAAAATAACATAATAATCTTAGAAATTATAAATATACATTATTAAATGCAAATAAAAGGAATAATTAAAGTAAATATATTCTGTTCTTCCATAAAAGTCAAATATTTGATTTAAATATTCAATATTCAAGTACACAAATAGTTGATATGACAAATTAAACTAGTATAGATCTACAAATTGTAACTAAAAATTGGCTTATAGAATAAAGCAGGTAAACATAGAGTTTGATATGTATTGTCATACATAACATTAAGAAAATATTACATGATATATAAAAAATTATAATTGTATTACACTGAAGTGACAAAAGTCATGGGATAGCAATATGCAAATTTTCAGATGGCAGTAGCATTGCGTAGAACAGGTATAAATGCGCAGTGCTTTCACAGAGCTTTCATTTCTGTTCAAGTTATTCATGTGAAGAGGTTTTGACGTGATGATGACCGCACGATGGGAATTAACAGACTATGAACGCGGAATGTTAGTTGGAGCTAGACGCTTGGGTCATGCCATTTCGGAAATCGTCAGGGAATTCAACATTCCGAGATCCACTGTGTCAAGAGTGTGCCGAGAGTATGAAATTTCAGGCATAACATCCCACCATGGACAGCGCAGTGGTCGACCGCCTGCACTTAACGACCGAGACCGGCGACGTCTGCAAAGAGTCGTAAATTCTAACAGACAAGCAGCACTGCGTCAAATAACCGCAGAAATCAATGTGGGACGTACAAGGGACTTGTCTGTTAGAACTGTGCGGAGAAATTTGGCTTTCTTGGGCTATTCCAGCAGAAGACCGACTCGAGTGCCTTTACTGACAGAACGACATCGCTTGCAGCGACTCTCGTGGGCACGTGAGCATATCGGTTGGTCCCTAGATGAATGGAAAACCGTGGCCTGGTCCGATGAGTTACGATTTCAGTTGGTAAGAGCTGATGGTAGGGTTCGAGTGTGGCGCAGACCCCACGAAGCCCCGGACCCAAACTGTCAGCAAGGCACTGTTCAAGCTGGTGGTGGCTCCGTAATGGTGTGGGCTGTTTTTTTCATGGCATGGTCCTCTGGTGCGACTGGACCGAGCATTGACTGGAAATGCTTATGTTCAGCTACTTGGAGATCACTTGCAGCCATTCATGGACTTCATGGACCCAAACAACGATGGGATTTTTATGGATGACAATGCGTCATGTCACCGGGCCACAACTGTTCGCGATTGGTTTGAAGAACATTCTGGACAATTCCAACGAATGATCTGGCCACCTAGATCGCCCGACATGAATCCCATCGAGCATTTATGGGAGATCATCGAGAGGTCTGTTCGTGCCCAAAATCCTGCTCCATCAACGCTTTCACAATTATGGACGTCTATCGAGACAGCATGGCTCAATATTCCTGCAGAAGACTTCCAACGACTTGTTGAGTCCATGCCACGTCGAGTTGTTGCACTTCGCCGGGCGAAAGGAGGGCCGACACGATATTAAGAGATATCCCATGACTCTTGTCACTTCAGTGTATATTGGAAGATTTAAAATAAGATATTTGCTCTTCATTTTAACGTATAATTTAAAAAATATATACAAAAAATGAAGCTTTACAGAATAATTATAGATTTAAGAATAGATATATTTAATCTTGATGTATGTTTTTAATTTTTTTTATGTATTTCATTTTTTCTGACTAATGGATTTGAAATTATATATTTATTTTTATATATTATCAAAAACATATGGATTCAATATGTCTATAAAGTTAAGAAAAATAAAAAAGATTCGGGAAAGAGTAGACATCATATTCCTTTTGATTTTCTTTCCAATTTTTCTTTTATTCGTTATCATTGGCTTTTAGGAAACTTTCCAGACAAATATAGAATTTATTTCTTTTTCCATAGAGTTGCAATTTGTTGTGAAACTCTGCGATAAATAGGAAACTGAATCTATAGTCCTAAGTCTGAGAAATTGCGAAAATCAAATTGAATAATTCAGGTAACTGAAAAAAATTGCTTTTTTTAAAATTTATAAAATAAACTATCCAATAAAATTAGGAGAAGTACAAATAATTTAACAACCTTAAAAAATGTGCAGAAATGGAATAATTCTAGTATATATTTTGTTCTTGCATAAAATTCAAATATTTGATTCAATTATTCCATATTCAAATATTGAAATATTTCAAATTAAATTAGTATAGATCTACAGATTGTAACTAAGAATTGTCCTATAGAGTAGTGCGGAATAATGCATTGTTTGATATTCATTGGCATGCAGAATAATCTAACATAATTAGATAATATATGATAATTTGTTAGGGCATCATATTAGAAGATTTAAAATAACATATTTGTTCTACATTTTTAACATATTATGTTAGAGAAATTTACAGAAAATGAAGTTTTATACAAAGTATCTATATTTAAAAATAAATATACTTAATCTTGATCTATGCTATTCTTTTTTTATACATTTCCTTTTTTTCTGAGTGTTATTTAAATTGTATATTTATTTTTATATATTATTAAAAAAGGAATGAATTCAATATGTCTATAAATTAAGAAAAATAAAACAAAATTATTATATATTTCAGATAATCGTTTTAGTAGAATCTCGAAATATTTATAGATAAATAATGTTTAACCGTAGAAATTTTGCTTTAGAATGGTATTCAATTTATTCGCATAGTTAACAATTGGAAAAAAGATTATTTGTAACTGAAAGATAATTTTACATTGCATAGTTATTTATTTTACATCATTTTATGAAAGATTCTATGCAAAAAGGAATTTTTAATTTATTTTTCACGGACTTTTTTAAAAAAAAGTTTTAATATATAATGATATTTTAATAATTAACTCAAGTATTTTATATATATATATATATAAATTGTTTTAAATGTTTTTAAAAAGCATAGATATTTTTTTAAATAACTACAATTAATTTGGTAAAACAAAGAAAAACTTTTGAGAAAAATTTATAAAATTATTTCAATTTTATTTAACAAATTTATTTATTTAAAAATATAAGTAACTTAAGGATGAAATAAACTTCAAACGTCGTACTGAATTCGTATATATATACATGTAGTATTTCAGTATATGTATATATATATATAATATGCATGGGTGCGTGTGTGTAGGTATTCTTTAATAATTTAAAATACTTAAAATACTTTTAATTCAAAATACTTTATAACAATAGCATTTCAGTACTTTTAAACAAGGTAAATTTTCATATAATATCCAAAATATTATACTATTTATTTCAATAAATTAAAAGAAATTTTATTGGTATTTATTCATCAATGAATCAATTTTATTAATCAGTATACTTTCATTAGTACGTCAATTTATTCAACAAAATATTACAGTATATTTCTTTTCTATGTTTGTATTCATGACTGTCAGAATGGGAACAAACAATAGCAACACTATTTCAATTTTATAAGAGCAAATAATAAAGTACTAAAGTATTTTGCATTTAATGAAGATTGCTATATTTGCATAAAATTGAAAATGAATCAATTCATGATGATCAATGAAATGATCAAATCATTTCAATGATTCAATGAAATGATTCAAACAGTGAAGTGATTCAATCAGTGAAATGATTCAATCAGTGAAATGATTCAATGAAGGGATTCATTCATTCAGTGAAATGATTCAATTAATGACATGATTCAATCACTGAAATCGAATAGCTGGAATAAAAACGAAGTCACAATTAAGCTTTCGGATTTAATGAAATTTTATTTAGTTAACTTTGTATGTATCAGTATATTAAGATAATCCATACTTTTCAAGCATTTAACTAACCCTAAATAAATAGGCTTTCTGAATTTAATTATAAAATGTCTTACCTAAAAATAGCAATACATATGAAATATACAATATTCAATCGGCCTTTTTTTGCTTCTAGTGTTAGGATTTACTGAATGCAAAATGAGTGTTTAATTACAAAAATTCTTCTTATGTTGCTATGGTAACGAGCAAAGTGCTCTTTACTATTTAGTTTCAAATATCTGAGCCTTCTTAGAAATACCTAAACTAATTATACAACAAATTTATTTTAAAAGTTCTTTATAATGTGAAAAACAAACTTAAATTGGAGAACAGATTAACATTTTCTTTCAAATGCAAAATAAGGACAAGAAATCGCCCACGACTTGTCTGACGTCTTGACAACTTACTTATAAAAGGATTTAAGAAATTTCCTTTTAATTATCAGTCGTTCACAGAATAATTTGTATTATTCTTTTGATATAAATTATACTTTTAATGGCTTTGTGTATAATAAACGAACTTTATTATTGTTTCTTAATTAATGTTGGAATTGAATTAATAACTTAACAAACTTAATTCGGAGAGCAAATAAAAATTCTCATTCAAATGCAAAATAAAGACGGGAAAACGCCCACGACTTGTTTAACGTCTTGACAAGTTAATTATAAAAGGATTTAAGAAATCCCATTTGGATGATCATACCTTTACAGAATAAATTGGATACCTTTACAGAATAATTTTAATTTATGATATAAATTATTCTAATAACTGCTTTCTGATTAAGAAACTAATTTTATTATCGTTTTCAATTATTGTTGGGATTCAATTAACAAAGTTCAGAGAATTTCTTTATTTGCTTTCCTTAATGTTCTTAAAGTTTCTTAATGTTTTGTCACTGTATCTTTCTCTTGTTTTGTATTTTAAATAGGACTTAAAGCAGTTCCGAAGTTTCTTGGTTCGAAGCTCGGCAAGAGATACTAAACCAAAAGTGTCATATCTGTGTTGCGAATGGTATTAGAAAATCTGTAAGCCAGATTGTACTCCCATTGAGATCGAGGAGCAAGGAAGTGGAGTTACAAGCGTCACTGGAGGTTTTTTCAGAATAGTGGTGGTACACTAGAGTCCCATTGATATGAACCCCGAGTGGTATATGCACAGTGTAAAATTGAGTCCTCTATGCATCTGCCATTTCCTTTGCAATTTATCTCAAGTGACAGGGAATTAAAAAACATACTTTATTAAATAATGCAAAATATTTTAAATCTAGGGCCATACATATATATAGTAATTCAACAAACTTTAAATTTAGAATTAAAAAAAATCATAATGCAACATACTTTAAATCAAGGATAATAAATAAATAATCCAACAAAATTTAAATCTAAGATAATAAATAAATAATCCAACTTAATTTAAATCTAGGGTAATAGGGTAATCCAATGTACTTTAAATCTAGGATTTCTGCATGTTTGTTAAAATTAGAATAGACATTGGTTTAACTAATAATAGGAATTGGTCATTTAAAATACACCCAACTTGTTGATGCTTAATCACAAAAAGATTATTTAATTATTAATATGATAAATGTTTAAGTACTTCAGGGTAAACCGCTCTTCTAAAATCGGTACCTTCATATTTTGTCGTGAATCTGAAATTAAGAATATTTTAATCATGCAAATAAATATTATATTCCTACTATAAGATTGTTGTCCACCAACGACTATTAATTTAATTACAAAATAATTTTATTGATAGAAATTTATTCATTTAGCAAACTTAAGTAATTTATTCAAACACGAATGAAATTTTTCATTCAATTCAAAATTGCGCATTTTATTTAAGCATGTTTTATCAATTTATTAGAAAAATAAGGCATAAATATGTATGAGTCACTTATGATAAAAAGAATATTCTAAGTTACTTTAGAAGTCATAACAAAAAGGGAGACAGAAAGTGCTATGGTTCGGAAACAAAACAAATCTGGTATTTTATTTTCACAATTTCTTCTTTGTAGCATCTGAGTCGAAAATAACACATTCATATTTCTTAAAATTCGAAGACAGTTTTTGAAAATTTATTAGTAAAATAAAGTATGAATAAGCATGAATTCATACTATAATGCTTTTTAATACTTTTATTAATTCAGATTTTAATACTTTTATGTATGAATAATTATTGACGAAAGAACTTAAGTTTTCAAATTAAAAGAAAACAAAGAAAAATATTCTTAGAATATAACTTAGAATATTCAATAGGTTTGACGGGCCAATGGATCAAATTTTAAAAGTATTGGTAACACTACACTAAAAATAAATTGCAATGAAACCAGTCGTCAGTTATGATCTCTGCCAAGCAATAGGGAAAAGATTTCTGTGAAAATGCATGTGTTGGTATTCCGATATTTTATGAGGATACGTAACAACCGGTTTGAGAAATAGCAGAATTCCATAAGGAATAATATCAGTGTGCTTTTGAAGAAAACTTTCTTTGATGCGAAAAAAAGAACTCCCATTTTGTGTTTTTTTTTACTTTCAAGTTTCCTTATGAAAAGGGAAAAAAGTAGAACGAGTTTGCTTTCCCGATATATAGGCTTTGGTGACATTTACGACTGACTTTTACCAAATAGCCGCCAAGTTTTTTTTGTTTTTTTTTTTTTCATTTAAGCTGGTTTTGAAAAGTGGGAATATATTTTTCACAAAATCCCGAGTATTGAGGCAGACAGCGAAAAGTCTTCATAAACGAGTTTTCGAGCCTTGTAGCGAAGAAAGTAAAAAAAATATCTCCCTGGAGTAATTTAGTTTCTTTGGAGGAAACTCTAGAATGCTTCGAAACCTCCCTAGGTTTTTCTTCTTGTTAAACGTAACTGTTAACCGTAAGAAAGATGGTATAGAAGTGAAAATAGAAGGTGGAAAAAAAGGATTACTCTTTCCCGAAATCGATTTCGAAAAGGAAGTCGATTTCGGGAAAGAGTAGACATCATAATCCTTTTGATTTTCTTTCCAACTTTTTTTCCTTCTTTATTATTGCCTTTTATGAATCTTCCCAGACAAATCTAGAACTTCTTTCTTTTCCCATAGAGTTACAAGTGGTTGTGAAATTCTGCGATGAATACGAAACTGAATTTATAGTCATATATTTGTGAAGTTGCGAAAATCGAATTAAATTTCAGTTGAAAAATTCAGGTAACTGAAAAAATAATTTTTTCCTTAAAATTTACAAAGTACAAATATCCAGTAAAATCAGAAAAAGAACAAATAATATAACAATCTTAAAAAGTGTAAATACAGATTTTTAAATGCACAGGAATGGAATAATTAAAGTAAATATACTCTGTTTTTGTATAAAATTCATATATTTAATTCAAATATTCAAAAATTCAAATACATGATATGGCAAATTAGACTACTAAAGATCTACGTATTGTAACTAAGGAATGGCTTACAGAATAATACAGTTTAATACATTGTTTGATATGCATTGTCATACAGAATAAAAAGGCATTATTAGATAATATATGAAAATTTTTAAATGCGTTATATTAGAAGATTTAAAGTAAGATATACGTACTACATTTTTAACATAAAATATTAAAAAGATTTTCAAAAAATATAGGGTTACGGAAAGAAAATATATATTTAAGAATAGGTATATTTAATCTTGATGTATGTTTTTCTTTTTATATATACATACATTTCATTTTTGTCTCATTAATGTATTTTAAATTACATATTTAATTTTATATATTATTTAAAAAAAGGAATGAATTCAATAAGTCTATAAAGTTAAGAAAAATAAAATAAAATTATTAAACATTTTGAACAATCATTTTAGTCTCACAATCAATATTTATAAATACAAATATTTAATATTACAGATTATACTAAGAAGGGTATTCATTTTATTCGCATAGTTTAGAATTGGAAAAAAAGAATATTTGTAGTTGAAAAATCGTTTTACATTGCATAGTTATTTATTTTTCATCAATTTTTGAAAGATTCCATGCAAAAAGGAATTTTTAAGTTATTTTTATTTAATTTAATCATTTAATTTAAATATATAGAGATATTTTAATATATCACTTAAGTATTTTATATGTATAAATTTTTTAAAAGTTTTTAAAAGTATATATTTTTTTTAAATAATTACAATTAATTTTTTTAATAATAAGAAAATCCTTTTAAAAATATTTATTAAATTACTTTATTTTATTTAAGAAATTTATTTGTTTAAAAATATGAGTAATTTAAGGAAAAAATAAGCTTCAAACGTCGTACTTAATTCGTAATAAAAAAATTAAAAATTTTGAGCTTACTTCGAAATTTTCTAGATTATAATGCATTCCACAGAAAAATAACTCTTCAACACATCTAAATACATTTTTTTACCGGAATATACTTTTAAATTTTAATATATAAATATTAAATACAAATATTAAATATAAATATCAAATAAGAATTTTAATACATGATATTAAATCGTGTATTAATTACACGTATATTAAATCAATAAAAATTTTAATATTTTATGCATATATAAATTTGTATATTTGAATATCTATTTTTATTGAAAATTTTACAATAGTTATCTTTTTTAAAACATCTTTCAAATACTTTAGACGGTAGAAAATGTTTATTAATAAAATGCGTATTTTTTTTTTAATTTGAAATTTTATAATGCGCAAAATTTAGTTAAACATAAATCTTAAAACTTTTTCAGAAAGAATTTGTCAAATATATTTTAAAAATTAATTATTATTCGCAATAAATTTTATAGTTAAAATTCAAAAATATCTCAAAAATAAATTAATAGCTTAAAAACACTAAAAAACACTCTTTTACAGTTAATCAAACTAAAAAGTAAAAAATAATTATTAACATAAGAATAAAATTACTGATGAGAAAATGAATGTCACTATTCTAAAAGCGTGGGGTGTTCGATATCAATCGTTATAATTTTTCACTAGTTTCATTCAGAAATGCAGAGTTAGTTTAAAAATGTCATACAAAGCACCCCACGCTTTTAGAACAATGACATTCATTTTCTCGTCCGTCATTTTATTCTTATGTTAACAATTATTTTTTACTTTTTAGTTTGATTAACTGTAAAAGCGTGTTTTTTAGTGTTTTTAATCAATAATTTATTTTTTACTTTTTAGTTTGATTAAGCGTGATTAGCGTGATTTATAAATATTTTATGGTCATCGGTCCTTGATAAGTCTACAAAGTTTAAATTAAATCTGATCGCTTAAAGTAGGTCAAAACCGAGCCCAAAGAGTCAGTTACATACATACAAACATACAGGTGAAACTAATAAAAGCGTATTAATAATTTTTAGGCAGGGTAACCTTAATATACAGGTTTAATTGTAAACTTTAAAAATTCATTTTACAAGCATATTTCAAAATCTTTATGCAAAAAATTCGCAAATGCAAATTCGGTGTGCCTGAAGAAAAGCAAAAATGAAGAAATTGATATACCTACTAGTTTTTTCTACTTTAAAGAAGAAGTGAAATTTTTATATTATTGCATAAATTGCACGTTTTATACTATAGAAAGTGTATAATTGTTAGTAATACAGCAAATAATAGACGTCAATATTAAAATTAAAGTAACAAATATTTTATAAACGTTCAAACAAAACGTTCTTCAATGGATGCCTTGCCATTGTGGTCTTCGGGGTAATGAACATGCGGACATCCTTGTAAAAAGAGGTGCCAGCTTACCACAACATCATAATACAATCAGTCCTTATTGCAGGATTAAACTAATTTTAAAACATTTGTTTATATTTGATTTCTTGCAAGAATTTCAGCTCGTACAGCCGCAAAAAAATTAGAAGATTATAAGCCCTTCTCTTATTCCCGATAAACCAAGACGCAAAGCAATAGAGGCCTTTCGTCTGTCTAAGGAACACGATTGCCTAGTCGCTAATCTGCACCTCATAGGCATTTCAGTTGATCCACTAGTTTATTCTATTAATTAAATTAATAGGTTTTGTAAAGTCAAATGAACAATTATTTCTTGTTCTTTAATATAATAAATTAATAAAATCAAACTGCTATTTGTAATAAAATTGTATGGCATGAAATAATTTCATAATAAAGCTCCAAGAAGGAAGAAATATAATACAAAAATAGTTATAATCCCTATTGAACTATTATCCCCATTATTAATCCTGGGACCACAGGCTCTATGTTCGGATCCCGGAGGTAGCATGGATGTTTGTTATTGGTTCAGAATTCTTTTCAAATTGTAGTTAAGTACCCCGTTAAACTGCCTATTTAGTCCTCATGTGCACAATATGGCCGTAGAGCGACAAACCAAACCTTATTATTAATCCCCAAAATCGATAACTATCTCTCAACATTCTATATAGCGAAGTTAATTAACAGAAGTGCTGTAACACAGTATAGAATTTTTGAATACGTTTGACGAGTTAACGGATCAAATTATAGAAGCGTTGGTAACACTACACTAAAAGAAAGTTGAAATCCAACAGTTAGTTATGATCACTGCCAAAGCAAAAGTGAAAAGATTTCGCTGCAAATGCGTGTTTTGATATTCCGATATTTTGTGAGGACACGTAACAACCGATTTGAGAAATAGCGGAATTCCATAAGGAATAATATCAGTGGGCTTTCGATGAAAACTGTATTTGATACGGAAAAAAATACTCCCACTTTGTTTTTGTTTTTTTATTTTCAACTTTCCTTATAAAAAGGGGGAACATTTTTTTTCTTTCCCCTACTATTGGTGATATTTACGACCGACTTTTACCCGAAGAGCCGTCAATTTTTTTTTTTTTTTTTTTTTTTTTAAAATCTTTAAGCTGGTTTTGAAAAGGGGGAATATATTTTTCACAAAATCCCAAGTATTGAGACAGACAGCGAAAAGTCTTCAAAAACGAGGTGTCGAGCCTTGTAGCGAAGAAAGTAATAAAAAAAAATTCTCCCTCGAGTAATTTAGTTTCTTTGGACGAAACTCTGGAATGCTTCGAAACCTACCCAGATTTTTCTTCTTTATTTCCATTTTTTGTTAAACATAGCTGTTAACCGTAAGAAAGATGGCATAGAAGTGAAAATAGAAGGTTGAAATTCTGAAAAGGATGTCGATTTCGGAAAAGAGTAGACATGATAATCCTTTTGATTCTCTTTCCATTTTTTTTTATTCTTAGTTATCATTGTCTTTTAGGAAACTTTCCAGACAAATCTAGAACTTATTTCTTTTTCCATAGAGTAACAAGTGGTTGTGAAGTTCTGCGATAAATAGGAAATGGAATCTATTAGTCATAAGCCTGTGAAGTTGCGAAAATCGAATTAAATTTCAGTTGAAAAATTCATTTAACTGAAAAAAACATTTTGTCTTTAAAATTCACAAAGTGGAAAGATCTAGTAAAATTTAGAAAAAGAACAAATATTAAAATAATCTTAAAACTATACACATTATCAAATGCACATAATGGGCAATAATTAAAGTAAATATATTCTGTACTTGCATAAAATTCAACTATTTGATTCAAATATTCAAATATTTGATTTGACAAATTAGACTAGTATAAATCTACAGATTTTAACTAAGTATTGGCTTACAGAATAAAGCAGATTAATAACATTTTTTTGATATAGTTGTGATACAGAACAATAAGACATTGTTAGATAATATATGAAAATTTATAAATGCATTATATTAGAAGATTTAAAATAAGATTGTTCTGTATTTTTAACATATATTGTTAAAAAGATATATAAATAAATGGAGATTAAATAAGAAAGTAAATATACAAAAAAAAACTGAATGAATTCAATAATTCTATTAAGTTAAGAAGAATAAAATTAAATTAGTATACATTTTAAGCAATCATATTAATAGAATCTCGAAATATTTATAGATAAAAAAAATTTTAGCCATACAAATTTTACAGAAGAAGGGTATTCAATTTATTCACATAGTTAAGAATTGGACAAATGAATATCTGTAATGGAAAAAAAATTTTACATTGCATAGTTATTTTCCATCATTTCCTAAAAGATTCTGTGCAGAAGTGAATTTGTAACTTATTTTCAAGAATTTTTTTTTAAAATTATAAGTAACTTAAGTTATAATTCGTATAAATATATATATATATATACGAATTCAGTACAACGATAAAAGTTTATTTTTTCCTTAAGTTATATATATATATATATATATATATATACAATATGTATGTCATATGTGTGCGTGTTTGTTACTTTAAATCATTAAAAAATTTTCTTTAAAACCAAAGAAAAAATACGTCATTTAAAATACTTTATAACAATATCATTTCAGTGCTTTTAAACTTTGTATATTTCCATATAATAGCCAAAATATTAAATTATTTATTTCAATAAAATAAAAGTTTTTTTTTTTTTAGTATACATTCTTCAAGGCATCAATTTTTTAATCAGCGTAAGTTAGTCAGTACGTCAATTTGTTCAGTAGAATCTTATAGTATATTTTTTTTCTGTTTGTATATAATACAGTATATTTTTTTCTATTTGTACTCATGACTATCAGTGTGAGAAAAACATTAGTAACATTAATTAAGTTTTATAAGAGCAAATAATAAAACTATTGAAATATATTGCTTTTAATGAATATTGCTAAATTTTCATAAAACGGATTTTACATCTATATTTATTAGTCACGAGTGATTTCAATGAAGTTGAATAAGCACAATAAGAACTCATTTAATTTCTGAATTTAATGAAATTTCTTTAGTTAATTTTTTATGTATCAATACATTAAGATAATCCAATCTTTTCCCAGCATTTTTTTAGTTTGATACCAGTTAATTTAACTTTAGTTAAACAGGCTTCCTAAATTTAATTATAAAAGTTCTTACCTAAAAATAACAATACATATGAGATACTATACAGTATTCAATCGGCCTTTTTTGCTACTGTTAAGTTTTACTAAATGAAAAAAGAGTGTTTAATTACAAAAATTCTTCTTATGTTGCTATGGTAACGAGAAAAGTATTTTTTAATATTTAGTTTCAAATGTCTGAGTCTCTTAGAAATACCACAACTAATTATGAAACAAATTTATTTTGAAGTTCTTCCTAATGTGAAAAACAAACTTAAATCGGAGAACAAATGAAAATTCTCATTCAAATGCAAAATAAAGACAAGAAAACGCCCACGACTTGTCTGACATCTTGACAAGTTAATTATAAAAGAATTTAAGAAATTACATTTGAATTATCAGTCCTTTACAGAATAATTTGGATTTCTCTTTTGATATAAATTATTCTAATAAAAGCTTTCTGAATAATAAATGAACTTTATTATGGTTTTTTAATTGCTGTTGGGATTGAATTAATAAAGTTCAAAGGATTGCTTTATTTGTTTTGCCTAATGTTCCAAGAATATTTGTCACTCTCTTTTATTTTGTTTTAAAAATAGGAGTTAAAACAGTTCCAAAGGTTTTTGGTTCGAAACTAAGCAAGAGGTACCAAACCAAAAATGTTTTATCTATGTTAGGGATAGAAATAGAACATCTGTAGGCCAGATTGTCCACCATTGAGGTCAAGGAATAAGGCAGGGGAGTTACAGGTGAAAAATTCCACTGGATGTTCCTTCAAAACTGCTGTGGCACAATAGGATCACATTAATATGGTAGTATCCCAGTGTTATATACACTGTGTAACATCGTGTCTGCTATATATATATATATATATGCATTTTCCTTTGCCTATTACCTCAAGTGACAGATCATTTAAAAGAAAACTTTGATAAGTAATCTTAAAATACTTTTAATTTTGGACTCCTTTTAATGTACGAGTATCATGTTGACTTGATTTGTTTATCAATATGATGACCACATGAACACAGTACTAGCAAGCAAACTGAAGTAATTGTTTTTGTGTATCAAAATTGATGTGAATAGGAATTTTATCAAAAATAATTTATTAAGAAACATTTCTCATATTTTTTTTTTTTTTTTTTTTTTTTTTTTTGTAAAAGTCAGAATTGCTTTAAGCATCTTTCAATTTAGCAGTAATTTTTAACTTTAATAATTTAAAAAGAGCATGACAATAATCACATTTTAAATTTTAATCAAATCATTATCTAAAATTTTACAATTGACATGAGCCTATTTTTAAATTATATATATATATATATATTTAAGCAGAGAGGGAGAGTCTCGTCTTTTTACTTTAAAAACCATTAAAAAAACAATACGAATTTCTAAAAGGATTTAAAATTTGTTTCGGCTTATTGTTTACAAAATAGGAGAATAAATAAAGATAAATTTGCAATCTTGTTTCTGTAATCTTTAACATCACTTTCTGAACAGTGTGGATTTTATATTTATTTTTTATGAACTGATTGATTTTTAAATTCTATAGTAAGAAAATAAAAATTGAATGTCTTCATAATCCTAAAATAATCAGATAGAACTTTAAAACAGATTTCTACTTGAGAAGTGCAAATGTATTATTTATTTTCCAAGACAAATAAGCAATTTTTTATTTTTTGAGATTATATGTTATTTGTCGTAAAACTTCATGAAAAATATCAACAATACAAATACTCCATTTTTTTGCTTATTATAAGAAGAGTTTTTTTAAATAAGAATGCCATCATTGGAATGTTATTTTATAATTAATTTATTTAATTCATTTAAATTCTAGCTAGTTATTATTTGATTAATTTATTTAATTTCGCGCTTCATTTAATTTATTTAAATTTTAACCTGCTAAATTCGCTAACTACTAATATAATGCTTTATAATGAGTAATTTCATTGAACCGCTGTTTCGAAATTGATATTACAAGAAGAATATAATGTAAAAAAATTTCCAATTGTAACCCTTGTTTTTCTTTTCTTAGCCATAGATTAGTAATATAACAGACACTCATCGGGGTTTGGGGCAAACATAATCCTCACGTGATCATACACATCATGTGACTTTTTCAAGCCTCATTGTAACTGTCGAGAGTAACGTAATGGCTGGTCACATTCAGGGTCATCCTGGCATTTATTTGTATGGGAATGGTCACTGTTTACTTCCGTTACAGAGAAAAAAAGATGTTATATTGCTCTGTGGATTATATTGTATCATTTAGAACTCGTAACATGCATTTTAGGGTTTTGTAGTTTAACATATGCGATGACAGTTTGGCGATTTTTGGCAACAATCATTACCATTGGCCATCTTTACTCTATGCTATTGGCGCGAAGAAAAGTAAAGTAACATAAAACGATTTTTAAAAGAAGTGGCTCCTTTTCTTAGCAGTAAATAAATATAAATTTTATTTTTCTAAATAGTTGACATTTATATTCTATTAAAAAATTTTCTTGTGTGCTATTTTAACTCCAAAAGGATAAAAATTAATACATTCAATAATATGAACTTTTTGCATTGTTTTATTATATTTCATACAAAATTATTATATTTTAAATTGAACATTTCTTGTGTCTCTTTATATTTAGTAAGCACATAATTAAATAAATATGACCTAAGAATAAAAATTTCAGACATTTCTCATAATTTTCAGAATCATTTCTAACATGTTTATGTTTTTTTAATTAAATGCAAGAAAGAAAAAGCAGCCAAGGGATGTTAGAGCCCCACTCTAGTATGAAAGGGACGGAGAACGTTCAGTTCCTTTCTAATATGAAGACGAGCTCTATTTTATTGCAACTTTATGCTTTTAATACTTAGGTGTTTTTTTTTGTCTTTCTATTTTTCCCACCCTAGGATTAATTAGACAGGGACCTACAGTTTACAGTGGATGCCAAACTTCTAACAAACATTCATGCCGCCACCAGGATTTTAACATGGAACATGTGGTACTAAAGGTCAGCGCGTTAGCCATATAGCCATCAGGTCGCTGTTGAACACTTCATTTTATATTATAATCTCAGGAATCTAGCTCGTATTACACAGAATCCTCGAGTATCGAACTGTTGTCCTGCACGTTACTTAGTGCGTACTACTATCTTGTCACATGCAGGTTGATGCAATAAGTAAAAGTACCCACTACATTTTTCCATACAGGATATTAAATAATGTTGTTGTTACAATTTTTCTATTTTTGTAAACTATAATGGTCCCAAAACAACAGCAAAGTAGCGCATTACTTATATGCATAATTCATCATCATCGGCGCAACATCACCATCGTGGACCAAGGATGTCTGCCTACTGGCAGATTTCGAGAGGAGAGATGTTTTCTTTTACGATTTAGTTTGACAGCCCTACGCCCAACGCTCAACAGCTATAATATACCGAAAACACACCGAGCTCTAGTCACTTGGCCATCAGGAATCCACATTAAACTGTATGTCCTGGTCTAATTAGCCTAAAGTGTGCATAAAATGACCGTAGAGCGACAAATGAAACACAGTACATTCTACTCACTACTATCTCGCCACAAGCAAGTTGTTACAATAAACAAAATACCCACTGTAGTTTTCCACAAAGGACATAAAATACTCTTGATGTTTCGGTTTTTTTTAAGTTTTTATGAACTATATCAAAATAATTCCAAAGGAGTACATTACTTATATGCATGATTATAATAAATTTAAAATAACCACACATGTTCCAAACACAAATTACTAACAAATTATTAACAAATATTTTTTTACGTCACTCTAAAGTTTGCCAGACATATCCAGTAATGTTATGCAAAATGTTCGGATCCATCATTATTTCTTAATAAAAATTATTTTTATCACAAAGCATAATAAAAAATACAGCTAATAATGAAAGTCCATTTATTCAAATTATGCTTAGAAAAATAATTAAATAATTTTTAGTAAACAAAATCTTTTATATAAAAAGAGTTCTCAAAAAAGATTTTTAATTAAGTTTTCAACATTTAATACAGGAACGCAACAAAAAATCTCCATGCATCTTATAAAACATTATGAAACAAGTAGAATTTGTTTTTATGTGAAGCATGTGAAAAAAAAATGCTTGTCAGAAACTATAAAGTTGCACAAAAAGAAGAGCAGTTTAAACAATTATAGTATGTTACTGTTTAAAATACATTTTATTAAATATTGTAGGCTATATTTAAACATTTCAAACTTTTTTTTCAGAAAACAAAAAAAGAATTTTCTCTTCTTCTTTTTATGAAAATTAAAGTAATCTTTTAATTTTGGATTTTGTAGGATTTTTTTATAACTTCAATGAATCCATTTTGTAAGCTTAAATAAAGCCATTTTAATTATGAAACTAACAAAAATTTTACCGATGAAAAGTTTATTCCAAAAAGTAAATGAAAACATTATCTTTGTCGGTGAACTTTTTTTTTTAAGATTTTGAGGGGTGAATTTTTCTTCCTTCATAGGATTTTAAAAATTAATTTTCAGATATTCTTGAAGAATGACTATAGAATTTAATACTACTAATAATTAATTTTTAAAATATATTTGACAAATTCTTTCTGAAAAAGTTTTAAGATTTATGTTTAACTAAATTTTACTCATTATAAAATTTCAAATTAAAAAAAATATAACTATTGTAAAATTTTGAATAAAAGTAGATATTTAAATATACAAATTTATATATACATACATACATATATATATATATGTATTAAAATTTTATTTGATGTTTACATTTAATATTTATTTTTGTTTAATATTTGTATTTAATAATTAGATGTGTTGAAGAGTTATTTTCTGTGTAATGCATTATAATCTAGAAAATTTCGAAGTAAGATCTAAATTTGTAATTTTTTTAATACGAATTAAGTACGACGATTGAAGCTTATTTTTTCCTTAAATTACTCATATTTTTAAATAAATAAATTTCTTAAATAAAATAAAGTAATTTAATAAATTTTTTTAAAAGGATTTTCTTCTTATTAAAAAAATTAATTGTAATTATTTAAAAAAATATATACTTTTAAAAATTTAAAAAAAATTTATACATACAAAATACTTAAGTGATATATTAAAATATCTCTATATATTTAAATTAAATCATTAAATTAAATAAAAATATCTTTCAAAAATTGATGAAAAATAAATAACTATGCAATTTAAAACGATTTTTCATCTACAAATAGTCTTTTTTTCTAATTCTAAACTTTGCGAATAAAATGAATACCCTTCTTAGTATAATCTGTAATATTAAATATTTGTATTTATAAATATTGATTGTGAGACTAAAAGGATTGCTTAAAATGTATAATAATTTTATTTTATTTTTCTTAACTTTATAGATTTATTGAATTCATGCCTTTTTTTTAAATAATATATAAAATTAAATATGTAATTTAAAATATATTAGTGAGTCAAAATTGAAATGTATGTATATATAAAAAGAAAAACAATCAAGGTTAAATATAAATCTATTCTTAAATATATATTTTCTTTCTGTAAAGCTACATTTTTTGTAAATCTTTTTAATATTATATGTTAAAAATGTAAAACATATATCTTATTTTAAATCTTCTAATATAATGCATTTAACAATTTTCATATATTATCTAATAATGCCTTTTTATTCTATTTGACAGTGCATATCAAACAATGTATTAAACTGTATTATTCTGTAAACCATTCCTTAGTTACAATACGTAGATCTTTAGTAGTCTAATTTTCCATATCATGTATTTGAATTTTTAAATATTTGAATTAAATTTATGAATTTTATACAAGAACAGAGTATATTTACTTTAATTATTCCATTCCTGTGCATTTAATAATCTGTATTTACACTTTTTAAGAATGTTATATTATTTGTTCTTTTTCTGATTTTACTGGATATTTGTACTTTGTAAATTTTAAAGAAGCATTTGTTTTTAATTACCTGAATTTTTCAACTGAAATTTAATTCGATCTTCGCAACTTCATAGACTCATGACTATAGATTCAGTTTCCTATTTATCGCTGAATTTCACAACCACTTGTAACTCTACGGGAAAAGAAATCAAAATTATTATGATGTCTACTCTTTCCGGAAATCGACTTCCTTTTCGGAATTTCGTAATATCACCAATAATTTATGCAATAATATAAAAATTTCACTTCTTCTTTAAAGTAGAGAAAACTAGTAGATATATCAATATCTTTATTTTTGCTTTTCTTCAGGCACACCTAATTTGCATTTGCGAATTTTATGCATAAAGATTTTGAAATATGCTTGTAAAATGAATTTTTAAAGTTTACAATTAAACCTTTATATGATCCTCAAAATTATTTTTGAGATATTTTTGAAGATTAACTATAAAATTTATTGCTAATAATAATTAATTTTTAAAATATAGTTGACAAATTCTTTCTGAAAAAGTTTTAAGATTTATGTTTAACAAAATTTTACTCATTATAAAATTTCAAATTAAAAAAAGAAAAAATAAGCATTTTATTAATGAACTCTTTCTACCGTCTAAAGTAGTTGAAAGATATTTTGAAAAAGATAACTATTGTAAAATTTTCAATAAAAATAGATATTTAAATATACAAATTTATAAATACATACACACACACATATATATATATATATATATATATGTATTAAAATTTTTGTTTAATATTTATATTTAATATTTATTTTTGTTTAATATTTGTATTTAATATTTATATATTAAAATTTAAAAGTATATTCCGGATTAAAAAATGTATTTAGATGTGTTGAAGAGTTATTTTTCTGTGTAATGCATTATAATCTAGAAAATTTCGAAGTAAGATCTAAATTTTTCATTTTTTTAATACGAATTAAGCACGACGATTGAAGCTTATTTTTTTCCTTAAATTACTCATATTTTTAAATAAATAAGTTTCTTAAATAAAATAAAGTAATTTAATAATATTTTTTAAAAGGATTTTCTTATTATTAAAAAAAATAATTGTAATTATTAAAAAAAATATATACTTTTAAAAACTTTAAAAAAATTTATACATATAAAATACTTAAGTGATATATTAAAATATCTCTTTATATTTAAATTAAATCATTAAATTAAATAAAAATATCTTTCAAAAATTGATGAAAAATAAATAACTATGCATTTTAAAACAATTTTTCATCTACAAATAGTCTTTTTTTCTAATTCTAAACTTTGCGAATAAAATGAATACCCTTCTTAGTATAATCTGTAATATTAAATATTTGTATTTATAAATATTGATTGTGAGACTAAAAGGATTGCTTAAAATGTATAATAATTTTATTTTATTTTTCTTAACTTTATAGATTTATTGAATTCATGCCTTTTTTTTAAATAATATATAAAATTAAATATGTAATTTAAAATATATTAGTGAGTCAAAATTGAAATGTATGTATATATAAAAAGAAAAACAATCAAGATTAAATATAAATCTATTCTTAAATATATATTTTCTTTCTGTAAAGCTACATTTTTTGTAAATCTTTTTAATATTATATGTTAAAAATGTAGAACATATATCTTATTTTAAATCTTCTAATATAATGCATTTAACAATTTTCATACATTATCTAATAATGCCTTTTTATTCTGTATGACAATGCATATCAAACAATGTATTAAACTGTATTATTCTGTAAAACATTTCTTAGTTACAATATGTAGATCTTTAGTCGTCAAATTTGCCATATCAAGTATTTGAATTTTTAAATATTTAAATTAAATATAGGAATTTTATACAAGAACAGAGATTATTTACTTTAATTATTCCCTCCCTGTGCATTTAAAAATCTGTATTTACACTTTTTAAGAATGTTATATTATTTGTTCTTTTTCTGATTTTACTGGATATTTGTACTTTGTAAATTTTAAGGAAAAAATTATTTTTTCAGTTATCTGAATATTTCAATTGAAATTTAATTCGATTTTCGTGACTTTACAGACTTATGACTATAGACTCAGTTTCCTGTTTATCACAGAATTTCACAACCACTTGTAACTCTATGGGAAAAAGAAATAAATTCTAGATTTGTCTGGAAAGATTTCTAAAAGGCAATGATAGAAAAGAAAGAAAGAAGTTGGAAAGAAAATCAAAAGGATTATTATGTCTACTCTTTCCCGAAATCGACTTCCTTTACGGAATACCAACCTACTATTTTCACTTTCTGAGCCATCTTTCTTACGGTTAACAGTTACGTTTAACAAGACATGGAAATAAAGAAGAAAAATCTAGGCAGGTTTCGAAGCATTCTAGAGTTTCCTCCGAAGAAACTAAATGACTCGGGGGAGATTTTTTTTTTTACTTTCTTCGCTACAAAGCTCGAAAACTCGTTTTTGAAGACTTTTCGCTGTTTGCCTCAGTACTTGGGATTTTGTGAAAAATATATTCCAACTTTTCAAAACCAGCTTAAATGGAAAAAAAAAAACCAACTCGGCTGATATTTGGTAAAAGTCGGTTGTAAATATCACATAAAATAGGGGGAAGCTTCTACTTTTTTCTCCTTTTCATAAGGAAAGTTCAAAATAGCAAAAAAAAATTTCCGTGTCGAAGAAATTTTTTCTCGAAGGAACACTGATATTATTCCTCACGGAATTCTGCTATTTCCCAAATCAGTCATTACGTATCGTCTTAAAATATTGGAATATCCAAAACATGCACTTCCACATAAATTTTTTACTTTTTCTTGTCAAAGATCATAACCAACTGCTGGATCTGAACTTTCTTTTACTGCAGTGTTACCAATGCTTTTATAATTTGTTCCCTTAGCCCACTCAACATATTAAAAATTATATACATATTATATTAAAGAGCAAGAAGGCATTGTTCATTTGACTTTACAAAGCATATTTATTGAATTTATAGAGTAAACTAGTCAATTAAAACAACAATTATGAAAGAAAAAAATTAATAGATGTTATCCCTACAATATTCAACCAAGGAAAAGATTATTTTAGGGAAAGCAAAAATGTAACTTTTTTAAGTTATATTTATTGTTTATTTATTATTGACTTAAATTAAGAAAAAATGTAATTTATATAAATTTAGTAAAAATATGACACAAATTAGTGAAAATTATGTTACATATTTAGTAAATAAACTAAAAAAAAATTAATGCTGAACCAATGTCAAAAGTTCATTATTTCAATTAAAGCCAAAAGTTCATAATTTAATAAAATATGCTATGCCTTTGGGAAAAACTTTGCTTGATAAAAAAAAAAAAATGAATTTATTTTTATGGAATCAGCACTGAGAATAAAAATCAGTCATGAAAATTAATTTTCAAAACCTGGACGAAAAAAATTGGAAAACGTTAACCAGGCCAGCAATTGTTGGTGAAAAAAAAATTGCATCTTAATGTTTAATGAGTTATGTTTTTAATTTTTTTATTGATTGGTTTTCATTGATTCCAGTACAAAATAACCGTAGCAATCTAATCCTTTTCTGCAATAGCTAATAAATATTAGAAAAGGGACTGTAAGTGAAGGAAAAGTTGAAAAAATTTCGTAAGCACCAATTATTAAGCACCTTTGGCTTGGTTATTGCTTTGAAATGTTTTGGATATTAATTATAACGAAATTTTTACTTTATTTTCAAGAAAACTTAATTAATTAACTCAGACAATTTTTCAATCAAAAATGTAAAAATACTTCAAAATTGTTGAAAATACTGGGATATTTTAATTTTTATTTTATGTTCTTTTATTTTCAGGTATAAGTTTATTGATGAGTCAAATTTATTACTGGGTAGAAAAAGATAAAAAATGTAATAAAATATTCAAAACAGATTTAATAAATTTCAAACACAGATTTAACAATAAAAAAAAGAGCCGAAGTCAATTTTTTTAGACAATGTTGTTTGAAAATAACTTCACAAAAAATTAAAGAATTTTGTGCTCTTAAAATACTAACTAAATTAAATTTGAAGATAAAAATAAATTAATTTGTTATTCCCAGTTTCAAAATGCAACAAATCATTACAGCATTAAAAATGCAGCATAAAATTTCTAATAAGCGTACTATATTTAATAACAATTTTGAATCCTAATAGCAATTTTTTATGTTTATGCTAATGTCTTTTACAAAAACAAATATATTTCTACAATTCTACTAGCTGTAAATATCTTTAAAAAATCCGCCAAAATGTTAGGAATATTCTTACAAAAGAAAAGAAAATTAAGTTATAAAAAAATAAAATTAAATTAAAGTAATTGCTAAAAAAATAAAATTAAAGTAAAGAAAATTAAATTTCCTAGTTTCTAAGGTATTTTTTAAATATTTAATAAGTTATTTAACTGTTATATTAAATATTTCTTAAGAAGTTGAAAAATTAAAAGAAATACATACCTCAAGATGCTTCAAGAAAAATATAATATTTTCCAATGCAAGCAAATACTTAAAAAATACATGAATACCATGCATTTATTCAAAGTTATATAAATGCATTTTTTAAAAAAATAAGATAAAAATGGTAGACGAAAAGAATATAATTATAAATATAACAACTGAATAATTAGTAAATATTTATAATTACTTTAAACAGATCAAGCTCGCTTTTAATAAAGGGTAACGGTAAATGTTTTTTAAGCACAATTTCATCAAAACAAATATTGCTTTTTTTAATCACATGTAAATAACTCTTCTTAAATAATATTGATATAATTCTTTTTAATAATCTTTAGAAATGTGTTTTTAAATTTCTTTACTTGGTGTTTTAGTTTTATTTTAATTTTTTTTCCAAAATCATACAGTTTATAGGGAGCAAAAAGTTATATTCACAATCTACTTTATTACTTATTTTTAGTTCTAGACTTTATATTTATTCTTTTCTAATTAATTTAATTTATACCTATACTTATACTTGTTCAATTATTTGTTTTCACTCATGAACTAATTTTTAAAGTGTCACTACTGTATTACTCGATTCATAGACATACACGACAAATCTATTATTAAAAAAAATATTATTCACACTTGTTTATATAAGAGGTCAAAAATACATTAGTGCCATATTCAAAATCAGCTCATAAATGAAAAAATAAAAAACAATTAACTCGTATAAATAAAAATATAATAACAGGTATAATAAATAATTAACAGGTATAAATAAAAATAATTGAATTTAAAAAAATGAACAAATGTGAAGTCTAGAAAAAGGACTATGCAATTTCGAATATTTTCATTTGTTTAACAGATAGTATGAAATTTTAAAATCATAAGTTCTTAGATCGATTGTTTTCTTTAAAAAAATCCCTTTCCTGAAATACACAAACAGAAAACAGATTTTATTATTTGCATCATATTTTAATAATTTTAATAATTTATTCGCAAAGCAACTAACAATTGCAATCACAAATTGCATTAAATATATTTTAACATGCAATAGAATAACCAACATAATTATAAATTAAAAATTTGCATGTATTGAAGCAATAGTACTTTTAATTTTTGAAGATTATTTTAAAAGATACCAAAAAACCAATTTTAACTTCATGAATACTAATCAACTCAGAACGGAAGATTTAGTCTGAAAAATTAATTTATGTATATTGCCAGATTTCTAATACAAGATTAAAGAAATTACCCAATTATATGATAATTTGAGAATGGTTTCTTTATAGTCTCGCAAACTCATTTGGCTTTCAAAGGAAAAGAGAAAAAAAAATATCGCATAATTTCTATCCAATAATTTAAGAAAAGAATTTTGCTGTGAAATTATTTTTTTTGTTCACAAACATGGTTTGTTTTAATTAAAAATGAGCTACAATAGCAAAAAAAAAAGATAATAAATTTTCAACAACGCCAGAAAAATTAATTATACCGAAGGGACATGATTTTATGAATAAATTCATATGGATAAAAAAATAAAGACTTTTGGGTAGACAAATTTTTAGAGCTACGGAAAAAAATGCTGGAAAACAATTTAACTTTCTAATGAAGAAATTGTAGATAACTTTGAGAAGAATGAAAATAACCTAATTGTTTTATAATATTTTTTCTGAGAAAATTAGCTTACAATGTGGGACTGAATAGATGGGATTTTTTTTTATCTTAAGTTTTGGCGTTTATGCAGACTCATCGCGATATAATTACATTTTATTTTTCATTTTTAATTAACAGGAAGAAACAGACGAAAATCGAAAAAAAAATTACTTGGCTTAATTGAATATAGTAAAGAAAAAAATGAGTTAATAATTGCTTAAATAACTTTTGGATATTCTTTAAATTGCTTTTGTTTCATTTATTAAATTGAAATAAAAAAAAATAATATTGATGTAACAAATGATGAGTAATTGTGTGAAATATTTTTAATGATCATATTTAATTATTTGTTTCGCATTTTAAAACCAGATAATTAGTCTGGAATCTAATAACCAATTATGAATGTAATTAAAGCAAAGTTGTGAAATAATTAAAAACCGGGGGAATTTACAAAAAAGACTTTTGTTGGCTCAGGCAAAATAATGAAAGAAAACTATGTACTTTTAACAAAAAAAAAAAAAAAAAAAAAGGAAGCAACTTTAAAAACTGTAAAGAAACAATCAAGTCAATCCACTTTAACTGAAGGTTTTTGCAATCTGTTTGCGTAACATTATGTGAACCCAATTCCTCTGATCCCTTAATTGTTTCACAATGGGGATGAATCAAAATTTTATTTATATGCATTATCATTATCAAATTTTTTTCATGAGTCAGTGTACTTTTAAACAGAACTTGTTTACTTTTTGGTTATGATTAAAAATGTGAGAAATGATTCATCGAATTTACCAATATTTCATTAAATATAACGATACTGTAAACGCTGTTAATACTTTAATAATTAATATGTTGTCATTTTTTATATAAATATTTTTAGAAAAGAGTTAATAAGATTAAAATTTTGTAAACAAAATTCCTTAGATTCATTATTTTTTTTAAAAAATCCCCTTTTTAAAAAAACACAAAAATAAATTTTATTATCTGTATCATATTTTAATAATTTATTCGCAAAGCAACTGATCACAAATTGCATTAAATATATTTTAACTTGTATTTGAATAACCAACATAATTATCAATTAAAAATTTATATGCATTGGAGCAATATAACACTTATACTTTTAAGATTATTTTAAAAGATACCAAAACAGCAATTTTAACTTCATGAATACTAATCAGATCAAAACAGAAAATTTAACCAGAAATAATTAATTGATGCATATTGCGAGATTTCCAAACCAAAGTTAAAGAAATTACCCACTTATTATATGGTAATTTAAGAATGACTTTCTTTATATTCTTGCAAACTCATCTGGCTCTCAAAAGAAATTAGAAAAATAAATTATAATTTCTATCCATAAGTTAAGAAAAGAATTTTGGTATGAAATTATTTTTTTTTGTTCACAAACATGGTTTGTTTTAATTAAAAATGAACTACAATAGCAAAAAAAATATAATAAATTTTAAACAACGCTGGAGAAATTAATTATACCGAAGGGACATGATTTTATGAATAAATTCATATAGATAAAAAATTTAAAACTTTTGGGTAGGCAAATTTTAAGAGCTATGAAAAAATATATTGCAAAACAACTTATCTTTCTACAAAGACGTTGTAGATAACTTTAAGAAGAACGAAAATAACTTAATTGTTTTTAAATATTTTTTTCTGGGAAAATTAGCTTACAATATGGGACTGAATAAATGGTTTTTTTTTTTTCTTAAGTTTTGGTGTTTATGCAGGCACATCGCGATATAATTACATTTTATTTTTCATTTTTAATTAACATGAATAAAGACGCCGACTGACGAAAATGAAAAAAAAAAAAAAAAAAATTGCCTGACTTAATTAAATATAGTAAAAAAAAAAACGAGTTAATAATTGCTTAAGTAATTTTTGGATATTCTTTAAATTAATTTTGTTTCCCTTTATCATATCGAAATTAAAAAATAATAATAATATTGATGTAACAAATGTTAAGTAATTGTGTGAAATATATTTTAGGCTCTTTTTTAATTATTTGTATCGAAGTTGTGAGTATTTTAAAGCCAGATAGTTAGTATGGAATCTATTAACCTGTTATGAATGTAATTAAAACAAAGCTACGAAATAATTAAAAAGAAGAGGGATTTACAAAAAGCCCTTTCGTTTGCTTTGTAAAATAAAGAAAAAAACACCTGTTCTTTAAAAAAAAAAATAAGAAACAATTTTAAAAGCTATTGTAAAGACCGCAGTTTAGAGCCTGAATGGCCGAGTGACTAGCGCTTTGATGGTTGGTGCCACAGGTTTCGAGGATTTTAGCATCCTATGTATATGATTTTATATCTATATTAAATAATATATACCAAGTCTATGTTAAACACTATATCTATTTTAATAAATCCCAAGTCTATGTTAAACACTATATGTATATTAAAAACTATATCTCTAGTCTGTGTTAAACAATATATCCCTTGTCTATGTTAAACAATATCTTTATTCAAATTATTTTTATTTTGTGAATTGACAAATAAATCTTTTCGAAATTTACTAAATCATCATCCTATAAATTGCACCTTCAGAATTTCTCAGAATAACTGAAATCTACTAAAGAGAAAGAAAGGAACTATTTCAAGAACGACCTTTTCCATCGAATCAATCCGTGAAACCAAATCCTGAGCTCTCTCTCTCCAGAAAACGTATTGTGCAGAGTCTTAATGAAATTGCCAGAATCTTCCATTTAACAGCTTCGAAGATCCGCAGTTCTTTCTGCAGACCGTCGCGAGCGGCTACAAAGAGGACTTGAACAAGTCGTTGGCGACAGCTGATTGGCTGTTAGTATGCAAATCACGAGATTCCAATAGCGGCTTTCGAGTGTGCTTGATAATGGTTCGATGCCGCGAACTGAGTTAAGATTGGATTGCTCCTTTTGAACATTCGTTCTTAAGCATGACTGATTCGTTCGAATGTATTCTTATCAATCCACTCTTAATTCAGTCTATAATTATTAGAAAAGGAGAGATGCTAATCTTCACTAGAAGTAGAATTTCAATTAGATGTTAAATTCTAAGCTTCCATGAAGCCAAACTAATTTTGTACTGTAAAGTAAAGTTTCGATCAAAAAATTGTAAATATGTAGTAAATATTTCGTACGAAGTATATTATATTTTATCTGTGTTGTTATTAAATTAATTCTGCATTTATACATTTTATTAAATATAATAATATAATCAAACAAAAGATTATATGTAAAAATTTATTAATTATATAAAATATTATGCAAATTATGTAAAAATATATTAATATATTAATCACAATAAAACATATTAAAATATTAATTTTAATAATAGATTAATAAAATTCCATTGGTATTTAATTCATTCAAAATTCCTTTGAAATAAAAAAAAATTAGCTGTTGAATGAAATCAAATTAATTTTGTATTTAAAAATAAATTTGCCTTAAAATAATGTAAATACGTAATAAATATTTCATTTGAAGTTTATTATATATTATATGTATAATTAAAAAATTAAATTCAGTATTTATGCATTTTATTAAATCTAGTAATATAATCAAACGGAAGATCAAAAGTAAACATTTATTGCATTGATGAATTCAATAGCATTTCATCTTTTAGAAACTGTTATTTACTTTTTAGAAAAAAGAATCACTGTCACTACTGAATTTTATTTTTAAAAAAAATTATCAATTTTTAAGATAATAATCATAATTAAATGTTTGATGATTCTTTTGTAAATATATCATAGAAAATTGGATACATTAAAATATATATTTATAAATATTTACAATTGATATAAATTTTAATTAACTTAAGCATCTAAAAAATATATTATCTTCAAAGCAATTATAATCACATTAAATTATTTTAAAATAGTTAATTTTAATAACACATTAACATAATTATTTCGTATTCTTGTTTAATTCATTCAAAATTCATTTGAAGTAAAATTTAGCAGTTGAAAGTAATGAATGTCTATAAAATTAGTATCAAAATTTACTTTTTCAGATACTTTGAAAATGAAACAAAGTCATATTATTTTGCCGTAAAATATAAATATTATGTCTTTTATCCATTTTTATAGCAATCACATAAATTAATAAAATAAGTAAAGATTTATGATTAGATATTAATTAGTAAATAATATATTAATTTCAATAAAAAAATCTCATTTTTTTGACAATAATAGAATTTTTCTTTCAGATACTGGTAAGTTTAACTGGCCAAAGTATTGTGTTTATTATCACTGTAAGTATGAAAATTAATTAAATTATTATCTAATTTATTTAAAAAAACTCTAATTAAATTAATTCCTTTTTAAGTTAAAGGAATATTTTATGACTTAAATATTTCTTTAAGAAACTGTTACATGTATTAGATCGATTTTGGACAGATTAAAATTTACGATCAATTTTGAACAGATTAAAATTTACAATCTACAATTACAAATTTACAATTTACCACATTACAATCAATCCAAGAGTAGACTATTCATGGGGTGCCGTACCGCGCTGTCGTTCACTGAGGATTAGTCAGAACAACAAGTAATAAAGTAAAAACGATTACTTGCAAACCCGAGATTTAAAACACTGTTTTTAAATTATATACTAGTTCTCATAAATACCAATAATAATATTTTAAGTCATGATTTTATTTGTCCGTTGATATTTGCAGTGCTTCATAGAACAAACTAGAAATTTTGAGCTTGAGGTTCTGATATTTGCAGATTAAATATAACATCTTGTAGTCACGTAAAAGGCTATAAGATAATATATTGTAATTTATGTGAGATATTAAAATTTTAGGTGATTATTGATGTTATATTTGATCTATAGTAAATGCTATATAGTAGCACATAAATGCTATGCATTCTTGTTCTAAAGTTATTAACAGAAAATAACCCATTTATTATAGATTGTTGTTATTCAGTGTGATATCAAGACGAAAATTAAAGATAGATCTCATATGTCAGAATATACAAGTTTATATCTTCTTAAAATAAAGTATTCACTAGTTTTAAAATATTCCTTATTTACAATGATTGAAAAAATGTAAAGAAATAATATCAATATCCCATGATGATTGAAATTAATATTATTAATCTATTATTATTTTCATAAGCATTTTAAACAATAAAGATATATTAGATAGCTGAGATGAGAAATAATAGATACAATAAATTAAATAGGTTAAAACACATATGAAAAGATAATTTTATGAAATTACAAATAGTGTAAAAAAAACCCAAACATTTGTTACGTGTTCCATAGAAATATTATCTTAAAAATTCTGAAATGGCAGTTAAAAAGAAATTGGAGAAAAATTTAATTTTAAAAATAGATGCAATAAAACAGATAAGATACAATATAAAACAGATACGATAAAAATAAATAGGGTAAAACACATATGAAAAGATAATTTTATGAACTTTCAAAAAGTGTAAAGAAAACCCCAGGCGTTTCTTAGAAATATTATTTTGAAATTTCTGAAAAGGCATTTAAAAAGTAATTGAAGTAAAACTCAATTTTAAAAATAAATTGTTCTGAAGTACAATCAGACAATTTTAGAATATTTTAATAATTTAAAAAAACAATTCTTTATTCTTTCTCGGCTTATGGATACTAGGTATTCATACAAAAGAATTATTAATGTGTTAAAATTAAATATTTAAACAAATTATTCTGCATATTTCCTTACTTTGAAAATAATAATGCCTGCTTATTTTTTAAAAAAAAAAAAAATCGATTTTTGAACATACTTAGTAGTTATTTGAGATTAAAGTTCCCGATTAATATGCATCTTGATTCAACTGATAAATTTGTTTTTAATTTACAGAGAAGAATTGTCACTTTTTTGTCTGCTCCAACTTATTAAAAACACCAGAGATAATAAAATTCCAGAAAAATTTCACATTTGTTACCAACTTTAAGATATGTTAATAAAAGCAGAAGAATTTCGCAATCTTGATATTTCTCGAGAATTTTAATTTTAGCCCTGTCCAAATAGCAAAGCGAAGGTTTCACACGTTAATTAAAATACCCAAAGGTGTCTATTTTGACTTTTAAAAATTTTTGCTTCAAGAATTTCTGAAAACAATTTTGAATTTCCTTGCTTCTTTAATTGAATACTTTCTTCTGTATTTATTGTGTATCCGCCAATAAATACAGAAGAAAAAAGATTTATTAAAATTAAATATTTTATTATATTAAAATTTATATTAAAATATATTAAAAATTTAATTATGTATAAAAATTAATTAAAATTTAATAAGTTTTATTAAATATAAAATATATTAAAATTATTATATGTTTTAATATTAAATAAGCATTAAAATTTATTATATAGAAATTATTAAAATTTAATAAGTTATTAAAATCATATTATAATTAAATAATATATATATATATAAATATTAATAATAAAATTTAAAGTAAATATAATAAATTTATTAAAAAATTTATTAAAACTTTAAATATAATAAATTTATTAAAATTTAAATATAATAAATTTATATATATTATTAAAATTAAAAAAATTTAAATGAATATATAATTATTTAAAATAAATTTTTTTTCTGTTAATAAACCATTGCCAAATAATTTGATATTTTAAAAGTAATTATTTTTCATAAAATTCAAAATTTCAAATACCAAATATATTTAAAAATATGAGATTTCTATCATTTACAAGTTTTATTGATTATTTTGACAGTATATTCAGATAATGTGGCTCAGATTAACGAAAGCGATTTGACAGTATTGTAAAGTATTGACATTTGAAACAATTAATTGGGAGTTTTCAGATTTTGCTCAATAAATCATCATATTAAAATATTATATAATTAATATGATGATTTATTGAGCAAAACCTGATTAATAATTAATCAGGTTATTAATTGGATAATCAAATAATTAATTGGAAATATGTTACAAATTTTAAATCAAATTCTTCATGAATATATGTAATGTAATTCAAATAAATTCCACAGTACGCTTATATCAAATCTATATTGAAGATAACATTTCTTTAGTATGTATTAGAATGAGTAGTGGTCCACTGTATTTTAAGAGTTCAGGGAGTTCAATTCAGTTTAAGGGATTCTTTGGAGTAAAATATTATAAATTCTATTCTCTGACGCTTAAAACTAACACATTAACTAAAATAATAAAATAAATAAGTAAAACCTTCCTGAAATAGATTGTTTCTATAATATAAAATATTTCTTTTCTGTGTTGTACACATATATCTTAAGTAGATTGTGATTATGTTAAAAAATTTTTTTTTGTACATTATTATGTTGGTTGTTTGATTTAGAAACACCTGCTGTTATTCCCTTGATGTAGCTCAAATACCAATAGCAATCCCAACAATAAAAATTTTAAAAAATGTTAAAGAAATTAGTTATTTAAAGTTTCGTTTTACTGCCATTTGTTTAACTTATTTGGATTCACCAGATAAGTTTATCTTAGACAATCATGAATAATATATTTCACTTTTCGCTTTAATTTACGCTAGGGATTTATTCCAAGATTCATGTATCTCAATAGATTTATATTGAATTTTATCAAGCATATGAATTCACTTGCATAATAAATCAATTTCATTGAAGCAGTCTTTCTGAAATAACGGAAAATTTTGATTTATTTTCTACTTTATTCACGATAGGCTTACACATGTATTACTGATTTTATTTTCATAACACGGTTAACAACCGATGTTATGTTCAACTGATATTTGCAAGTGCAAAGTTGGTGGAGTACATAATATCGATCACATTGATTTTAGTTGCTCCGGGCTTGAACATCCCAGAATTTTTTTTTAAAAAAGAATTAACTCTCTAAAATCGAAATGGACAACAAACTTGTGTCGATTTGTTAATACGAAGCATGCTTTTACAACGTATTTTAGATTAAAATTTTGTATTTTTTCCACACTTCATTCCCCTGCTTAGGACTATGTAACCCCCTACCAGTTAGAGAAGTGATGGTGGAACAAAGGTAAACAGCCCACCTATCCGTGTACCTCATGTACACCATGATTAACTCACCGATGATTAATAAGGGTTGGGTTTGGTTTGTCGCTCGACGGTCATCACACGAGGGCTAAACAGAACGGATCTAAAGTTTAAAGTGGATTCCAAACCACTAACAAACATCCATACCACCGCCAGGATTCGAAGCCCGTGATACCAAAAGCCAGAGCCCTAGCCACTTAGACACCAGGCCGCAGGGTAATAAGGGAGGACAATGCCTTCCTAGAAGACTAGCTGCCCGCATTTAAGTGTCGCATGGAAGAAAGCTCGAAAAATCCCACTAGACAGTTTCGTTATCGATGTGAGACGGTCTTACCAGCATTATCACAATCGCCATAAGTCTTCTCGTTTCTGACAGCGTTTATTACAGCCAGTGGATTCGATTCAAACTAGACGAATGATTCCTAACTAAGAGCTTCCGTATCTAAGATGAGAATGGAAAATATAAATATGACATCCAAACTTCCTTTCTCCAGATTCAAGTAGGATACGAATCCAAATCCAAAAGAAAGGGATGTTTGTCCAAAATTGCGTTAATACTCTATGCCCGCAATATGACAGGACCACCCTGGATGAAATTGATTCTACTACATCTCTGTCATACTCGTGATAAAAAAATCGTAGCCCATAGTGGCGTAGAAAACGATAGGTTTCTATGAAATATCTTTGTTAAATGGAGAGAAGTTACCAATTAGTGATCAGACATGTCAACTACGAACAGTTGTCAGTGAAATAAGAGTTGCTTCTTGTAGTGTTTTGGACGCGTATTGTAAGAAAAATAATTTAAATTAATTTTCTCACGTGAAATTTTATCAAAAATTTCCATCTTTTTTAAAGAATTTATTATATTTAAAAAACAAGAAAGCATGAGTTCCCAAAATTTATTAATTTAATTAATAGAGTATATTACCAATATTTGAGTTTATTATATTCATCCATGCATTTTGTAATTTCAGAACATCATGCCAACACATCATATTCAACATCGTGTTTGTTCTATGGCTGCAAACAAATTAAAATATAGGATTGTCAAAGAATATTATTAACCATCTTGTTTTGTCTAAAGTCTATGTCAACGATGAAAAACTTGTACGGAAATAAGCTGTTTTCTGATAATTTATTTGTAATGCTTATTACGGGTAAAATAATGAATAAAATGAAAGCATATATTTCATCTCAAATCGTAATCTGATTTTAATAATTTAGTGCATTAAGATTGATTTAGTTTGTTGTTCTACGGTCATTTTGTGTACACGATGGCTAAAAATACCAGGACTTACAGTTTAACGTGGATTCCGAACCACTCACAAACATCTATACCAGTGATATCAAAGGCTAACGCGCTTTTCATTTGGCCACCCGACTACATGATATTAAGAAGAAAGATAACATTATTTATGTAAGGGTTAATAATGCTAATATTACACTGCTAGTACATTAAGTTAACTGGCAGTTTTTTAATTAATAAAGCCAATGAACTAAAACAATAATTATGAAAAAAGATTTTTAAAAAAATAGAGGCAATCCTTTCAATGGTCATTGCAGGAGAAGCACGAAAATATGTTTCGAGGTGAACCAAAAACGTTACTATATAGACTTGTAACATTTTATATTACATTCATGGTTTGTTTATTATTGACTTGAATTTAGAAAAATTGTAACTTACACAAATTTATTGGTTAATAAAATTAATATTTATAGTCAAAATTTAATTTCAGTTAATTGTAGAAAAGTACGCAATCCCTTTGTGAAAGCCCCTTACATGAAAAAATAATGGATAACATGTTTGAAATCAGCATTGCAAATAACATAAAAATCAATCATTAAAATTAAAACAATAATATAAAAGCCTTTTTTTGCAGGACTGTGCTATTAAACAGGACATTATAGTGACTTTCCAAACAAATAAAATGAAATCTTCTATGCAAAGCATATATTCTTCAAGATAATGAAATATAGTTTTTGAGTTTCCTCCATTGTCAATCCCATAAAATCAAACCAGCATGTCGTAGCCTCTCTAAACCTCTCTGAAAATAAGCCAGAAAGCAGCTCTCCGGTGGATAGAGTTACCGCGAGGATGGAGCCGAGGTCGAGGATTATCTTGTTAAATGTGACACCCTTCCGAGAGACAATATTTTCCATGGATGTAAGAAGATAATGAGGAGGGACATTTCTTGGTTCTCTGGGGAGGACGAAATCCCGAATTTTTCATCTTCTGCCGAGAGATAAGCTCTTCTGAACGTATTTCCAAAGCTTTAAATGACTTATATCCAGCCCTTCTATGATTTAAGATAATTATTATATTTTCGTCTAAAGTTGCTGAGATAGAAATGAAGATATATTCTTCAATTTTGTTTAAGTAGGCATTTTTATTTTATGGCCCAGTTTGAATTTATATGGATTTCTTTGTAGTTAAAGATTTTATTTTTCCTTAAACTTTTCCAAGACAATCATTTAATATTGTTATATATTATTCACATTATTCATATGCTATATTATTTGTTTTACATTTCCCAATAAGAAAAATATTCAAAGAATATTATATGTAAAAAAAAAATGCATCCCTAAATTTGTGTTTATTAAGCAATTAGAAGTCATGTATTTAAAAAGGTCTTATAAAAATATGACAAACAAATACTTTAAATTAGTCTAACACATTTTTTGTCAAAGTAACTTGGAGCACATTTAATTTCTATTCTTTAAGATAATGATCGATACACATTTCACGTTGAAAAAATTAAATATGTGGAATAAAGATTGGTATTGCTGCTAACATAAAATAGTTTTAATTTTTTTTTATAAAATATTTAGAAACCTTTGCAGTAAGTAGATTTTTTTTTGCAGGCAATTTATGGGGCTCGTTCGCCATATGCATAATACAAACAGCTCATAGACCAGAAATGAACATAATCCTTTCATTCAAATAAATACGATATTGTTTTGCTTGTAAAATGTTTGTTTGAGTTTCCTCCATTGTCAATCCTATAAAATCAAACATGTCGGAGCCTCCCTAAACCTCTCTGAACATAAGTCAGAAAGCAGCTTTCCAGTGGACAGAGTTACTGCAAGGATGGAGTCAAGGTCGAGGATTATCTTGTCAGAGGTGACACCCTTCCGAGAGACAATCTTTTTCACGGGTCTAAGAAGATAATGAGGAGGGACACTTCTGGGTTCTCTGGGGAGGACGAAATCCCGAATTTATCATCTTCTGCCTAGAAAACTGGCTCTTCTTCTGCATATTCCCCACTCTTTAAATGACTTATCTCCAGGCCTTCTATGATTTAGGATAATTATTATATTTTCATCTAAAATGGCCGAGGTAGAAATGAAGATAGTTCTTCCAGTTTGTTTATTTAAGCATTTTTATTTTGTGGGAATTTACATAGAATAGTGGAATTTATATAAATTTCTTTATGGCTAGAGATTTCATTTTTTATTTAACTTTTCCAAGAGAATCATTTAATATTGTTTTAGTTTATGTGATTTGTTTTACTTCTGCTAACAAGAAAAATTAGAAGAAGAATAGATCTACAAAATGTACCCCTAAATTTATGTTTTTTCAGCAATTACAGTAAATTATGTATTAAAAAATGATGTCTTATGAAGTTATGTGGACAGTGGATTCGACCATTAAATTTTTAGTCAAAGTAACATGGGGCACATTCAATTTCTTTTCTTTAAGATGGTGATCGATTTAGTTTTACGTTGAAAGAATTAAACGTTCATGTGCAAAATAAATTTAAATATTTGCTAATATAAAATGTTTTTAGTTTTTTTCTAGCAAAATAATTAGAAAGTTTTGCAGTAAGTAGTTTTTTATGTTGGGTATTGGTCAGCCTCGTTTCCCATATATAGATAATACAAACAGCTCATAGAAAAGGATGAGAAGATAAATTTATCTGTTTGGAGGAATTTTAGGGATAACCCCTTTTTTGTTTATAAAATGTTTGGAAAATTTAAAAGTACACATAAAATTAAATGTGTTTACAGGAAATAAAAAGCACATAATGCTTTATCTTGTTTGATTTTAGAATGTTGTAACTTTTATCTATAAAGTAATTCCAACTAGGTGGAATTTAATTTATTAATGCAATACTAAAACCTACACATAATACAAAAAAATGAACAATAAAATATATTACATGTCCACTCCACAAGATCTAGAGACTAATTAAATTAAATCTGTTCTTCTTTAGACTGCTGGAGAGAGAACTGTTTTCTTTTAAACCTTAATTTCAATTTATAAATACTAAATGTTTGATATCGCTGTTACTTTTCTCATAATATTATTTTTTTTTTCAAATCGGCCAATTATTCATTTTAATTGACATATTTGAAATTAATAGAAACTAAATATTTACTTAAATTATTATATGGACCTGAATGGCCGAGTGGCTAGCGCTATGGCGCTTGGTACCACAGGTTTCGGGTTCGAGTCCCGGCGGTGCCATGGATGTTTGTAGTGGTTCGGAATCCACTTTAAACCGTAGGTCCCGGTCTAATGTGATCGTAGAGCGTTGCGGTGACATTGTTACTCCGCGTCCGTGGCTTATCATCAAGTTACACGCGTCCCTTGGGTAATGCAAAGTGAGTAACGTCTGTGCAGCGCTTGCCTTAAGGCATCCAAGACCAAGCTGTCTAAGTGTTTGCCAGTTGCATTAGAAAGAAAAAAAAACTTAAATTATTATCCTAAATGTTTAAAAATTACTTAATACAAAACTTATGTGAAGAAAACAACAAATAATTAGTATAAATAAAGTGATATTGCATATAAAAAGGAACTATTAAAAAAAGTTCGAAAAGTTAAAAAGGAAAAAGATAGCATCATAATCAACAAAAAATAATAATTTAGTTAAAATACATCACATATATTAAAACTAAAGGAATCAATATGTTGTTTAGCAGATTTTATGAATTAATTTTTAAAATTTTTTTTTCTTTTACACTTTTTGTAAGTGATTTAGTTTTTTAGGTAAATCCATTATTAATAAACTGATTAGTGTAAAACATATTTTTAATTGCGTCGAGGACTGGGTCGTATTGATCATGTCACTGTGAGCAGTCCAAAGCGGGATGCACCGACGAATGCTATTACTCATTTAGTTATACTGAGGGTGCAGTGTAGCTTGAAGATATGCTATGGATACGAGTAACACTACCCCATAACACTCATATGAGACCGGGACCTACGGTTTAAAGTGGATTCCAAACCACTAACAAACATCCGTGGCACAGCATGCGATCGAACTCGAAACCCGTGGCAGCGAGGGCCAGTCAATCGGCCATCAGGCCCCATAATTAGTGTTATATGAATGTAATTGTTTTTATCTTAATTTAACAGAATTTTGCTAATGGATGCTGAAAAGCCTTAATTTAGCAGAATTTTACAGGCCCTGAAAAGTTAATCAAAAAAATTATTTTAATCTTAATTTAACAGAATTTTGCTAATGGATGCAGAAAAGTTAATCAAAAAAATTATTTTAATCTTAATTTAACAGAATTTTGTAATGGATGCTTTTCAAAAAAATTATTTTAATCTTAATTTAACAGTTTTGCTAATGGAATTTTTATTTTAATCTTAATTTAACAGCTAATGGATGCTGAAAAGTTAATCAAAAAAATTATTTTAACCTTAATTTAACAGAATTTTGCTAATGGATGCTGAAAAGTTAATCAAAAAAATTATTTTAATCTTAATTTAACAGAATTTTGCTAATGGATGCTAAAAACTTAATCAATAAAAATCAATTTTTTGTATCTTATTTTAAATCCTATCATATATTACAAAATAAAAAAATATGTCACTAATCGTGTAACAAAAAGTAAAAATCCATGTAATAGTAGTCAAGTAAAAGTCAATACCCTCAGAGAATCATTCCAAAATATCTTCATCGCCCGCAGAAAACAAAATTCAAAGAAACTTGCACAAGAAAACTTTATGTAGGAATTGTTACTTGCATAAAAAGTATTTCTCATTCCCACACCATTTAATTTTCTCTTCAAAACTCTGTCTTGATTATTAGTATACTTTCTAGATATTCAAGTTTTCAAGGGAAAAAAAAATGGATGCATATAGCTTAAAAATATCTTTAAAAGAAAAGTTCTTATGAGTTCTTCGAGTTTTTTGAAGTTTCAACTGTAATTTCAGTTTGTCTTCTTTCTCATTTTACGTTTAAATTTTTTTTTAACTGCAATGAAAATTCTAGGTTTGAGTTACATTTCATAAATATTTAAATGCTTCTCATACATTTTTTTTGGACTTAATACTTTTTGAAAATATCGTCTCATATTTAAAACATTGAAGTGAATTTCAAAATTGTTCTTATTTTAAAATTTGAAATTTATTAAGAATCTGAGTGTATCATCTTAATAACAAGCATGTAACACTAATATTTTTTATTAATTATTAATCTGTATGAAAACCTATTTCATCAAATTTAATCATAAAAAGGATCAATATGACAATATTATGTTGATATTATATAAAGTACTTCATTTCTGTTTCTGTAATTCCGTTTTATTTTATTTTAAAATATATAGTACACACACACAAAAAAAAAATTTTTTTTGATACAAATATTCAGACAAATTTCTGTTTATAATCTTATTAATGAATTTTGCATTTTTATCTAATTTTTAAGGAGATCCGACAAAAATAAAAATAAAATAATCCGTATAAAATAAAACAAATTTAGTTAAACTTTCCTTTCATTAATTTTTAAGAGAATTCAACAAAACTAATAAAAACCTTTAGTTATAATTTCCTTGTTAACTTCATACCAACATTTTAGGATTTCCGATCTTTTTTTGGTAGTCAAGCGATCTTTATTATAATCATACAATTACATCCAAGCCTCATCCATTGTAACAAGAAATTTCCATTTTTCACATGCCAAATAATTTTCATACACTAATTTGCATATATTCTTAAAATAAGAAACATATGTTGGCAATAGTTGACAAGCATCATTTTTTTTGTTTTGTTTAAATTGAAATCGGATTTTAGAATTTTGTTTACAGTTCCTATATAGATGCATAAAGATTTTGTGAAATTTCTTTTGGAGGTCGAATTGAACAATAAATTGGTCGAATAAAACAAGGGTTACAACTTTAGATGTAAGAAGTGTACTACTGTGCCCAAAAAGTAACACCAATTTTTTTTTCAAAAACTCTTTATTTATTCTTCCAAATTTTTTTCATCGCCTTCAAAGTAATTCCCTCCGGACACAATGCACTTATGCCAACGTATAATATATATTATATGTGAACCCTAAAATTACACAAAATAAAATTAATTTCACTTTTTTTTTTTTGTGAAATTATCTTTTTAACGAAATAACTATTATTAAAAAGAATTCTGGTTAATTTTCACTTCTTTTCTGTAAACACTTCTTAAGAGCATGATCCAAAACTTTTCTTGCACTTTCTTTGAATGGACCCACACAATGGCAGCCTGTCTTACCGTAACACATTATGTTCCTTTTTTAATCTTTTTTTTTCTGGTCGATTTCGTAATAAAACAAAAAGAAAGAAAAAAGAAAAAAAGAATATTTTATTTTCACTCCTCTTTGTGATAATAGAGAAAGCCAAGGTGGGCTACAGGAATTTCGAATGCCGTCATATAATAAGGAAAAAAACCTTTTAGTGTGACAAAAGAACAAAAATAGTGCTGAATGGATCACTGACCTCCACTGATTTGTTTTTCTTTTGCTCAGAAATTCACACTATGATCCTGAATGAAAGTTGACAACAGTGGGATAGCAAACCGCCGTAAATGAATGTTTTGGGCAATATGTATGATTTTTATTCTTGTATTATTTTGCCCACTTCTGTGAGTTAGACACTTAATAGCACAATTATTTTATTAAAATTATTCTTTTTTCCTTATTCCTTAGGAAATTAAATTAAAATTAAAAAAGTATTACGTTCAAAATCAGCTCTGATATTAACAATAACATTTCGATAATTATAAAGCAGTTACATAATACATTAATAATACAGATGGAATGTCATTTTAAGGAAGGAAATTAATTTTAATTTCCTTCATTTTGCATTAATAAAAAAAAAACACACAGTCTACCTTAAGAAAAATTAACGAGATTGTTATAAACTAACTATAGTATAAGCACATAATATATTACCATTATGTATATAAACCAGCAAAATTAAATTTCTTCTGTCGTTTGAGATCTGTATAGTCTGGCAGAAATTATATTATTAAGACTCAAAGTTCTCAAAGTAATGAAACGCTGAAACCCTTTCTGAGGTATATAATAATATAATTTAATATAACAAAATCTTAGATTCTCCTGTTACAAGAAATAGTCAATTTCTTGTAACAGGAGAATCTAAGATTTTGTTATATTAAATTATATTATTATATACCTCAGAAAGGGTTGACTTAAATATATTATTAATTGACTTAAATATATTATATTAACTATACAAATGTAATCAGAACCTTGTCCATGAAAAAACTCCATGCTAAACATGCCAATGTTCCCCTTGGATAAGTTGTCATTATAAAACATTGTATAGTATGTTCGTTGAAATATTAAAGAATATTATGGATAGTAACATTTTAAACATACAAATTTGTTTATATTTAAAATGGCAATACCTTTAATAACACCCATATAAATGGAACTACAGATAAATTTATTTATGTTTAACTACATAAGCTATATTTATTCACTTAAATAAAAATTTCTTGTAGTCAGTATATGTATTATTTATGTTTGAATTAATATTGGAAAAATAGCACATAAGTATCATTTTTAAAATCAATAAAATTTTTAATTATGTTAAAATATTATATACTATTTGGAATTATAACAAATATTATATATAGTCCATTTTAAAAATACATGTGTTTATGTTTAATTGTGTAAAATAAATTGTTCCCAGTAAAAGAAAATTGCATGTAATCAATACATCTATTACTTAAATTTGAATAAAACCAACACAATTTTGTCATCATTTTAAATTTTTAAAGGTGTTAAAATACTACTGTTTCCAAAAAGTAATATCAGTTTTCAATTTAAAATTCCCGGAGTTTATGGAATTTCAATTTTTTTTCTTTTTTAGGTTGCTGGCACTATCCGTGACATCTGTGTGAAATTTGACGTCAAAATATTCATTAGTGTTTGAGTTACGCTTGGCTTTGTGAGACGCTAAAACTGATTCCGGCGATTTTTGAAAGATCCGAATTAATTGAGCAAGAATTTGCATTCAATTGAAGCATCACATTGCTTCATGGAATTCTCATAAAAATAAGTAAAGAAGCAATTATTTACATTCATTAAATAAATACTAAACTTAAAATAATTGACAAACAAGAAACGTTGGTTAATTAAAATAATTTTTTTTATTAATATTAAAATAAGAGATAAATTTATAAATGTTAACAATGCTGACAGTTAAGATTTGATGAAATTCTTAAATAAAATTAATTTTCTTTCCTAAACACTTTCTTTCGTCGCAAAATTGGAGAATATCAGAATAGCAAAGAGCGGCAATTCTATCTTTCTTTTTCCCACTATCAATGGAATACTAAGATTTAATGATTACGAAATTTAATTCAAAAGCACTATTCCAATACCCCATAGCTGAAGAAAATAACTCAAGTTATTTAAACGTTATTTAATGTCTTACCTACTTTGGGTGGTATAATGGTTATATAAATTTCCTCATGCAAGTAGTTAAAAAATATTTGTACAAGAAACTCTGGCTGAAGGATTTAACTGAATCAGATAAAATGAAATTTAGAAACTTTTAAGAAAAACTTTTCGATGATGAAACATTTTCACCATCTTAGATCCAAAGCTTCTTATTATTTATGCACGCCCAAGTAACTTGTCTTAGAAATTCAATTTCGATATGTAAGGAGTCAAGTCCAATTTAAAAGTATCGTAAAGCTTGCTGAGAGTTCGGGGAATTTAAAACTTTTAACAAGATATTTTTTTCATTTTTTTCTAACCTGCCTTACTTAAAATCACACCTTTAAGTAAATTTAATCCATCTTATTAATCTTACAAGCGCTTTTATTTCGTTTATATCTATTGTTCTACAGAGAATGCTGCATAATTTAAATAAGAAGCTTATCATTTTACTGCATAATTTAAATAAGAAGTTTATCAATAAGTTTCTTATTTTCACGCAATTTTTCAGAAATTTCAGAAATAATTTACTGAGTTAATTTAAAAATTTCAAGAAATATTTTTGCTTAGAGTTTACTGTTTACATATTATATTCAAGCAAAAAATAGCGCTATTGAAAATGATGCATGACATTTCAAATCTCAATTCATTATGGAAAATGAGAAAATACATTTGTATAGTAAATTCATATAAATATTATTGCTATAAATTTCAGTATAATTTAAATAACAGAAATAAACTCAAATATGATCCAGAAACATTTGCTTATTTATAATAAATAAAACTGTTGAATAATTCTATTTCTTAATATATTAAAATTTCTCAATAGTTATTTCGAATTTCCAAATCAATTAAGACAGTGGAGAAGAAAATTTAAAACTGATTAACTTAAAAATAAAATTTTAAACAAGAACATACACTCATGTCCATAAATTAAGGATAATTCAGAATCACACAGAAATTGAACTCTAAAATAAAAATTTCACCTGTAGAATTATCACACACATCTTGAAGAAGAATATGCAAATTACAGGAAACCACCAGATGGCGCGGATAGTACGTCACAATGACGAGAGTGTAAGAGAGGGGTATATAAGGAATGGTGGCAAAGAAGTAAAATTGTTCACAAGCGCATTAAAAGCCTTTCAGTGCAATAACCGCATAGGAAGCATTTGGATGGGATTATCGGACGACTGGAATGTGGACGTACCCAGCTGGAAGTATCCGAGGAACTTGGAATCGCCCAGAGTGTCATTTCCAGGCTTTGGCAACGATTCCAAGATGATGGTATTGTCAGTAGATGTTAAAGCACAGGTCGTCCCCGAGTTACAACGCCGAATGAGGACCGGTATTTAGCAGTTACTGTCAAAAGAAACAGACGGGGCACAGCATCAGACCTGTCTCGTCAGCTCTCTTCAGCTACCGATACGACAGTTTCAAGGCAGACCGTGTACAGACGCTTAGGGCACATTGGTCTATATGCTCGTAGGCCTGTCAGATGTGTTCCACTTAACGCAACTCACTGTCGCCTGCGATTAACCGGGAGTAGAGAGCATGCATTGAGGACACCGCAACAGTGGTCCGGTGTGATGTTTTCCGACGAGTCCAGGTTTAGTTTGCAGTCTGATTCTCGCCGGACTTTCATATGGAGAGCGCCAGGTACCCGTTACCACCAAGAGAATACCATTGAACGACACCGTTACGTTGGTGCAGGATGGCTCGTTTGGGGAGGAATTATTCTTGGTTCCATAACTGACCTGCATGTTCAGAGTGTAACGATGACAGGCCACATCTATCGGGATGTCATTCTGGAACAACATGTACGTTTATTTCGGGGCGCCATGGGTGCTGAATTTCTGTTTATGGATGACAACGCCCGTCCTCACCGTGCAAACATTGTAGACGAATGCCTTCAATTGGAGGATATCACACGTATGGATTGGCCAGCATACTCACCGGACTTGTATCCAATAGAGCATGTGTGGGATATGCTTGGCCGACGAATTGCAGCCAGTCAACCCCCTCCCACCTGTCAACCGGAACTTCGGAGGGCATTGCTGGATGAGTGGTGTAATATTCCCCAAGATCAGATTGATAATTTGATGCTGAGCATGCCTAGGCGTTGTAAGGCCTGTATTGCATCGTCCGGGAGACATACTCCATATTATCCATCATATTAACCATGTTATACTGTTTTTTGTAAATTGGTTCTTTTTTGAAATTTGCTCCAGGGAGTAAAAATCACAATTTTTATTAATTATGTCAAACATATAGCATCTTTTTTGCTCTTTACCTTTTGTTTAATAAATAGACTTTAGAAATAAGTCAAATTTGTTTTGCTTCTGTCTCTTTCTTTGCCTGAACTTCATTATCCATAATTTATGGACATGAGTGTATTTCAGCATTCTCTAATTTCTTTGAAATTAGTATCTTTTCATGATTATTTTCGTAAACCAATATTATTCTAATATTCGTTAACCAATATTATTATTTATATAAGCAAATATCGAGATTGAAATTATTTGATTTCTTAAATGGTACATTTGCACAAAATTATTTTTATTACTCAATTTTGAAAGTAGAATGAAATCATTAGAAAGAATTATGAATAAAATAAAAAGTAGAGTGAATGAATAGAGTAAATGAATAGCTGAAAGAATAGAGTAAATAAATAGAGTGAATGATTGGAATGAATGATTAATAAATAGAAATAATGAAAAAAATAATTTTACAAAATGAAATTCTTTCACACAGATTGTTTCTTAAGCAGTTATTTTTGAACTAAATTATTTCTGTTTCTCAAATTTGAAAATAGAATGAAATTATTAAAAGGAATAATGACGTGAATGAATACAATGAGTAATAAAGTGAATGAGTAGAATGAGTAATAAAAAGACTGAATAGGTGAATGAATAGAATTATTGAATAGAATAATAAATAGAATGAAAATAAAGAGTGAATAAATGCCAAGTGGAGAGTGAATGCCGTAGTTAAAAGTTATGCTACACAAGGACTCAAATAACTTCTGTTTCCGTTTTCCACACCTTGTTCCTGTACTGAAGGCAATGTAGCTTCTTAATTGTTAGAAAGATGAGGGTAGAACATGGATGAGGTTCATGTAGACATTGAACAATCCACCGGCAAAGGTTGAAAAATGATAAGAGTACCTTTAGATATAGTTCCCCCGTTTTTGCATGGGAGAAAACCCAAAATACTCCCACCAGTTAGTCTGATTGGAGCAATATATGCATATATATATATATATATAAATAAGCAAAGTCACACTCGTCATCGGATCTTCTCGTTTCTTAAAGCAGCAATGCAACAATGCCGTCAGCGAATTCGAATCTCAGCCTTCCAACACTCTAACTTTGGGGCATCATATACCACTTGTGTACCAACCAAAGATTGATGAGAATGCTTTTAATGTTGACTGCCCATAATTTGCTGTATTATGAGAAAAAAATCAGGAAATTTTCCATCAAGCAACCTGAATATAAATTCGAGAAGTTTTTACACACATTGTTACATTCGTCAGCTATTCTAATTATTTTTTAAACTAGTGATTACAACACCTCCTTCATCAGATTTAAACATCGGTCCTACTGCCCACTAGCTGCGCCTGTTACCCCTGGGCCACGAGTCAGGCATACTTTCCAAGTTGAGGACGAATACGATAAAAATAAAATAAAATACGATACCTTCATTGAACAATAGTAGGATATATGTGCAGTGTAAAAAGTGCCCTTTGGTACAGACTGAGGAACGCTCAATCTACTACATCTCAGCCGTTCTAGCGGTGAAAGATTTATGGTCAAAATGACCTGTATTCGAAAGCAATAGCATGTGTTTTTTTAACAATCATACATAAAAATCAGGTTTTTCGCTGAAATGTTTGAAATTAATGCAATTCACTTATGACAAAACGATAAAAGAATTAATTAAATAATTTACCGGTTATAAAAAAACCTGCAAAAATTATAAACCAAATATTCATAAGAAAAAGTGGACACATTTCAATGCAAAAATTAAGATCATTCTAAAAAAATTCATACAAAAATATTTAATACAAATATATGGAACCTTTTAATTCTATTATTCAAATGTGATTTGATTAGAAGTAAAGAAAAAAAAAGTATTCAGAAAAATTATTCGAAAAAGGTGTTTATCAGAAAAATACGTAGAATGTATTTTCCTAAAACCCTTTTCTTATTTTCTTAATAAAGTTACGAATGACTTTTTCTGCCAAAGCAAATAAGAGTTACCCATAAAAAATGTGACAAAGGATATTAAACTCGCAAGACTTGACTTTTTCCCAGTAATGTGTGAAGGAAATCAAAACTGGTGACAAAATAAAAATGTGTAACGCCTTTGTAAAAAAAAAAATGTGCGTTAATGTAGTAGGAAATGTAAAAAAAAATTAGCAATTAATGTCATGAAAATAGTATTTTAAATAATATTAAAATAAAGTTCTATAAAATTTAGACAATAAAAAAGTTCAATTTAAGCATATTTTATAAACGAAGTAAAAAAAAATTACATTAAATTAACTTTGGGATCATACTTTTACAAAAAAAAACCATAACAATAATTGCAAAAACAAAGTTAAACATATTATATATTTAAATATGAAAAAGATATCATATATATATATATATATATATATATATATTTATATTTATATCGATACAGCTTGGTGTCGCCTAAGATTGGATTCATACAAGTGGTGAATAGTGTTTAGAGGAATATTGCCCCATTCTTCATGGAGATATTGTGAAAGTTTTGGGTTAGATGACAGTGAATCATAAATTAGCTCATAATTTAGGTCATGAATACGATCACTGAATTCATACTGATTGACTCTATGAGGTTCTGTAGATGGTCCACCAAAATCTGGGTTGTCAATGTCATCTTTATCGGGACTTAATTATAAATCTTCTTTGCTAGAGTTTTATGAATGTAACTTCCAATTTACAGGTAGCGATGGGATTGGAAACTCGTCGCTGTGAAGAAGAAGTTTGATAGCTGAAAGCAGGAGATATTTAATGGTTTTCTTGTTATTTCAAAAAAATATGCGATGTAGAAATAATAGGTGGAGTAATCATTTGGTTTCCACAATATTATTGGAATTACAAATGGCAAATGAACCAACTTTCCGTTAATACAACCTCTAAATAATGTTATTCAAGACGCACAGTAAATATGAGGGACCTAAGATCTGTCCTAATCACCGACTGGACACCCGAAATAAAAAATTCATATGCTTTTATTTATTAAAGGAGTAGTACCTTTTTTGGGACATCATACACATAACAGGAATTGTTTAGATATTTTTGTAATTTTAAGGAATTAAACAGCATAAAAATGTTCGTACAAAAATAAATACTTACAGAATACACAATGACTCAAAGTAAGGACGAGTAATTCATTATGAATTAACATAAAAACCTTTTCTTATTGGACATCCGACCTAAACTGAACAGAAATAACGTTCAAAGATTTTCAAATCAGCTAGATTTATTTTGACAGATATAGCGTGTTTTTTGGAATATATATCATTGATATCACTGAAGATATATATCACTGGATATATTCCGATAATTCATTGGAATTCATTTCATTGGAATTAAAATATATTCATTGGAATATATATCACCAAAGTGATATATATTCCAATGAAGATATTCATCAGTTTGGAATATATATCTTCATTGGAATATATATCATCATACATTATTGGTGGCCACCTACAAAAACCGCAATCAAATAGATTTGTACTCTGCTATTATTGGAAAATAATTTCTTCTAACATATATAAAATTAGAAAAAAAACCCCTCAAAAACTGAGCTTGGCGAGCAATTTTTGTAGTTATATTTCGCTACAAGACAGAAAGAAAAGCTTAGAAAAGGACATAAGAAACAGCTACAGTTATTCATTTAACAAAGTTACTTTCGATCAGCAATCCTATTAAATTTAATTTGATACAGTTGCAGAAAAGAGCAAATTCTTTAAAGAAAACATGAATTGAGGCACATAATTTTATTTGATGAATTCTCCAATATGTTAGCTCCAAATTGAAATAAAAAAAATCGTTTCTCTTGACGTACATTTAAAAAGATTGTATGACATAATTTAAAATCTTGTAAGATAAATCTTTTTTAAGTTCAATTATATTATTTTAGCCTGGCCGACTATTAAAATTAAGTTTAGAAAAACATTTAAACCTGAATAGTATTTTATTGTTTGAGTTATGTAATGCCATTATATTATTCTGTGACGTTTTTAACTAAAACAAACCAGAAGTTTAACATCAATTGGATTTTATTTCCTCACTATTCTTATTCTTCCTTAAATAAAAAATAAAAAATAGAACTACTACAAAATATTCTAAGAAAAGTAAAAATACTTATTCTTTTAACGAATAAATACCAATGGTAATTTAACTCAAAGTTTATGTTTCTATTGTCTTCAGAACTGTATTTGAAAAGAAAATTTTGGAAATTTATCAAATTACTACAGCAAATACAAGAAAGAATATTTGATTTGTGGAATACCGCAAGGACCGCAAGGAATAGAAAGTTTTGCTGGTCTTTAGGGCGCTTTGCTATTATATTTTTATTTTTGAAAAACATTTAAATATTATAACGGTCTTTTATTTTCTCTTCGAGTACATGTCAGTAAAGATTCATAAAAATAAGTAATATAAAAAAAAAGTTGCTACTTTAAAAATCAATTGCTACTTTTTTTCACTATATTGCAGAAAAGTTCTTTATAAATAAAGTAAAATTTTCCTTTTACAGCTGGCGCCATCTACTATTAGATACATCAAACATAAATCTAAAAAAACTAAAATTAATTAATTAAATTTAATGAATGAATTAATATTTTAAAAAAACTTTATTAAAGTTCAAAAAAATGTATTTAAACTTGAGTGGATGAATAAAAAGTATTTTATTAACGTTCTCTACTGAAGGGTTTTATTTCTGAACGTTTACTTTACATTAGATGCCAATTTGTGTTCAGTAGTTTGTTTGAGTTGAAATTTTTTTCCTATCACAATGTATGTATTAAGTTTAAACTGAATGTCCATTGCTGTTTTTTGACATTTAAGTCAATAAATAATGTTTATTTAAATATTTGAATCATAAGATTAAATATTATTTGTAGTTTTCTAAACAGGGTTTTTTTTGTATTGGTTTAATTTTTTTTTCTGAATTTAGTTCTATGTTGTCCAATTTTATATTCACAAAGTAAAATCGGAATTATACTATTCATCATAGTTATTTGCTTAATTTTGATTATATTTCAGGAAAAATATTAATAAGCAATTTATTTTAAGTCTGTCAAAATAATTTACATATTTTATGGAATTTAAAATTAAATATAAATGATAAAATTTATTTAAACGATGAGAGCCAGTGAAATATTATTTAATGTAACAATTTATTTCTGCATCATAATTTCTATAGCAATACAAATAAAATGCACTTTAAGATTTTTAATATTATTAAAAACTGAAGATTATTTAAATTTTTAAAAGATTTGTGAGGATGTTCTTGTTTTTCTTAAAAAATTTACGTGTCGTTTTAAAAAAATTATATCTAAATTAAAATTAATTAATTAATAGTAATTTCATTTTGATCAAATTTAAAAATTATATATTTCATACATATCTATATTAGACATCAATTGCATTATTTTCATAAATTAGTTCAGATAATTAAAAATTATTAAAATTTCAGTTCGAAATATATGATGGTATCACCAATGATAGTTGATATGCTAATATGATAGTTGTTACCAATTAAACACATTTCTTAAGAATATTCTGGGAATTAGTTAATATTTTTAATACTTTTACATGATCATTTTAGAAGAAATTCACTAAGTTAAATATCTTTTAAGTTTAGCTAGTGTTCACATGAATGACGTGATTATTTGTTGAATTAAGTTTCAGTGATCTTGTAATTTTTCACGTTCGCTTCGCTAACATTTCATCGCGTGTAAATGATTCACAACTGCGAATGACAAGTTGTAATTAATCATTTGCACATTTATGGCTTGGTTTACGATAGCCACAAAAGGAATATTGTTTTATTAAGATTCTAAATATTTTCTTTCCAACAGCAGTACTTGTCACCACAGACGTATTTTAATGTCAGACAAAATAGAACGCTGATACCATAAAAACAAAATAAAATACATCACATACAATAAACCTTAAAAACATAATAAAATTGCTTTTTAATAAAAAAAAAATAATCAAAAATTAAAAATATCCAGACTGCAATTTACATATAACGTAATGAAAATTGCAAATTCATCGAAATTTTTTTATGATATTTTATCTATTTATATAATATTATTATTTTTAAAATACTGAGTTCTATAATTATTTTTTCATTTAAAGGAAGAAGTTATGTTTCATTCATTTAGTTTAAAAAAAGTTTTTCCTTCCAATTGAAGCTTATTTTTAAATTGTAGTAATCAGTGAAATTTAGGATTAGTTTGGTCACCCTCATTTTAACTGCAACTGTAGTTTTCCATTTAGGATCTGTGTTTTTAATTTCACCTGTAATATAACATACAAGTGGAGCCATTTACCCTTAGTTGTTTGAAGGAACACAATCCGTCATTTTTATTTCATAAAGTAAGGAGCCTTCTGCAAATAATGCTTCTGCAATATTATAAATCATACTATTTTCACTCGCTAGACCACAGTATTCAAAGACATAACTAGCGACGTATTCCGATAACATGGAGTAGACAAAATACCCATTCGGTTCGGGCCAGAAGGACATAGAATTGCAGAAGAAAGAAATGGCAGTACAAGCTTTTTTTAAAATACAACGAGTCACAGGTAGGATTTCGCGATAGTTAGCGATAATGATTAGCGAAGTGATTGGTTGACCAAAATAATTACAAATTCGTCTGATTAGATAGAATTTGGGAGAATCTACATATTTCTGGGAATCTACATATACATATACACATATATATATAATTTAAAAAAAATGATTTTCAATAATTAAATAATTTTTCGATTTTTCGGTATAGAATTTTCTAAATGCATTGTTAATTATTCTGTAAAACGAAACACCATTTTTCCTTCAAAAGCATAAACTCTTTTACTTTTTTTAAAGGCTTTTGGTTGAAGTTAAATATAAATCAATTTTTGAAATATAATGCAAGTAAGAGCAGTAAAATATTATATGAACGTCATTAACGCATAATAAATTGCAGCAAAATGTGTTTTCTTTTCAATGTGAAGTAGATTCTTTAGAAGTAGAGCAATTTATCACTTCACGAATAACGAAAATAGCTCTCTTCAATACCACTCGATACTTAGCGGAATCCAACATTTTGATCTTTCATGTTTACATTTTGTAGCATGAAAAGAAATCTTGTTAAAGTCATGGCGGATCGATGAAACATTCTGGAGAAAAATACCAGAGTTTAAAAAGACCGCATGAAAAGAATTTTATAATTATAAGAATTCCAAAAAGTTACTTTGAATGAATGACAGGAGTTCATAATATGAAAGGAAGATTGATTATTTCGTGTAAATGTTGAACATCTGTAAAATAATTCTATGATGATGACATTCTATGACAATCATTAATATGAAAGGAAGATTGATTATTTCGTGTAAATGTTGAACATCTGTAAAATAATTCTATGATAATGACATTCTATGACAACCTTTCATAATATGAAAGGAAGATTGATTATTTCGTGTAAATGTTGAACATCTGTAAAATAATTTTAAGATAATGGCATTCTATGACAATCCTTCATAATATGAAAGGAAGATTGATTATTTCGTGTAAATGTTGAACATCTGTAAAATAATTCTAAGATAATGACATTCTTTGACAATCATTCATAATATGAAAGGAAGATTGATTATTTCGTGTAAATGTTGAACATCTGTAAAATAATTCTATGATAATATCTAAATTGGGAATAAAATATTCATATTTTCAATTTAATTTTCTTTTTTTCGTATTAATTAGTTGTTATTAGTTGTTCTTAATACATTCAACATAGTGATAAATTGTTTTTTTGAAGTTCACAATTTCTCTACATAATAAGTAAACTTTTTAATTTCGACAAATTATTAATTTAGTGAAGATATATTAATTGAAATAACAATGAGCTTCCATTAATTCATGGAATTCTTAAAATTTAATCAAGATCATCTCATTTAAGCATTGCATTGATATTAAACACTTTTCATTTATATGTGCCATATGTGCATAAATATTGTACAATATTTATCCATATGTGCATAAATATTGAATTAAAAACAAAATTATTTATCAATAACTGTATAATTTAGTTCTGTGATTAGATAAGTTCAATTAGAGGGGAATTTAAATTCATGAAATAATTAATTTATAATTAAAACAACTGAAAATAAATTTATATAGTTAAAATTGAAGTTTATTTTTGATTGATGAAACTAAAATGGGAATTAAATTTGGCTAAGTTGTTTTAGACTGATTTGATGATAATAGTGACTTGCTTATATCTAAAAGGCACTATAGAATGATTCATGTGTTTTTAGTAGATGTAAGCACGTTAAATATGTAGTCACGAAAGTCTCCCATAGAATTTAAATGGTGTATATCTGCCAGATGATCCCTTTGCAAATATTTGTTCTCATACTGCGATTCCATCACACAAAAAATAACTTTTCCCTTTGAATTGTATGTATTTATTTTATAAAAAAGGAAAAAAAATAAAACTATCGTCCGTTTCAATGCATATAAATTCTGATACGCATGCAATCGTTTCATTTTTAACAAAATTGTAAAATATTTACATAAAAGCAAAGTTCCGCTTCTAACAAATAACAGTTTCTAACGATTGAAGAAATATAACATTTTTCAACAAATTCCTCTATAAAAGCGTGTTTGAACACACACTCGCGCACTTCCTTTAACATTTATCCAACATTCTTGTCAAACGAACGACAGAACCTCTTTGCATGGATCAATAACTGGGGTATAAACATATTTGGGCAGAACATGAAATGCGATCCTTCAGCTTCGATTTCTTTACCTCTCTTTTTCAGGAATCATGCTTTTGTAAAAAATAAAAAATTAAAAAGATATCAATAATTGAGTCAGTTCTTTTGGTTTAGAATGGACGATGGCACAATCTGCAATAGACATGCTATTCGAAAATAACAAAAATCAGAAAACTAGCATTTTCTTTACAAGTAAAAGCATTTTCTACCTGGAAGTTAAAGAGAGCGAGATTGCTCTGAGACTGGGATTTAGGAGTAAAAACAGGTTCACATTTCGAATTTAATTCCTCTTCCATATATGACGATCCCATACATTTCTATTTTCTAATAAATTCATTTCTAAATTTAGATTGTAATCTTTGTATACATTGTGAAATGAATAATGAAGATACAGAAAATACTTACTGAGTGCATATATAATACAATTCACAATATTATATCGTATGTATATATATATATATAAACAAATACGAGGGTAACTCTGAAAATTTTGAAAGACGACAGTGGCAGCCGACAAACGTAGGAAAAAAAATATTCTTTAAATTTGTAAATTTGAACTCCTTTGGGGCCGCAGATGATCATTTGAGGTAACAATTGCAACTTAGATGTCGTAGAATAGATTTTGGAATAAAGGAAAATGGAATTGACGCGAGATCATTATCGCGCTATGATTTTCTATGATTTTAAAGTGGGGTTAAATCAAGAAGAATGCCTTCAACGTCTACAACTAGCATATGGAGACGAACTCCATCTCCAGCTACCGTTTTTAGATGGTTTACAGAATTTCGTAGAAGTCAAAGTTCTCTGCTGGATCAATAACACACAGAAGAGGCCTTCATCAAGAACAGGTCTTCATCAGCTGTAGTTCCAGAAAATGCGTCGACCATACGCAAATGTTAGTAGATTTTAATCGCTGAACTCACCATATGATGCAGAAGAAACTTAACATTGGATCCGCAGCTATACATAGAATTATTTAGAAGAACTGCATACGAAAAAATTAGTTTGTCGTTGAGTCCTCCATAATTTAACAGAACATAAAAAAAACGGAGGGTGTTAGAATCTGCAAAGAAACCATAAAATTACTTACCGATGGTGGACACCGCCTTATTTCTAAAATCATAACTGGTGATGAAATTATATTAAGTTTTTTGAAGTAAAGTATGGGTCTTTGAAGATGACCCCAAACCAACAATGCTGAAAAACAACGAGCAATGAAAAAAGTGATGTATGCCGTGTGTTTCAGAAGTACGGGGCTGGTCAAAACCATCAAGCTGGAGAGACAGAAGACAGTCACAGATAATTGGTACAACAATAAGTGCCTTTCAAAAATTCTTCAAGAAGTGAATGTAAGGGGGCTGACGCTTCACAATGATAGTGCATCTTCTCCTGCGGCAAGATCGACAGTTGAATTTCTTAATCAAAAACACATCCAAGTTACAGAACATCCCCCTATTCCCCTGATCTTGCTATGTATGACATTTGGCTTATTTTTAATCTCAAGAAAAATTTACGTGATCGCCGTTTTCATTCCGAAGATGAGATTGATGAGGCTATAAAAGCATATTTTTCATCAATTCCAAGAAATGGATGGCGCGAAGCATTTAATCTTCGGAAAAATCGGCTGTAAAAGTGCATGGATGTCGGAGGGGACTACTTCGAACACTCTTAAAATCTAGTAAGCTAAACTTGTACCATTTAGCCGTATCTCAAAAATTTCAGAGCGACCCTTATATATATATTTGTATATATTATATTATATGATATGATATTGTGAATGGTGTTGATGGTACTGATATTGTAACAGCCAATTACGCTCAATTTTGATTTCGCGCAGGGATGCACTTCGCACAGGTACCACCATAAAACAGTTTTAAACCATTTTCCACAATACTGGATTCTAAAAGAAGTATGACGTTTGGGTGCCACAACAATTAACAAAAAAGCATGATGGATCGAATTTTCCTCTGTGAAGCCTTGACCATGAAATCGATCTATTTGTTAAATGGATGATAACTTGTGATGAGAAATGCGTCAAATACAACATTGTGTGAAAACGATAGTAATTAAATCGGTGTGAAGTAGCTCAAACGGGGGCTAAATCAGGGCTAACGTCCAGGAAAGTTTTGCTGTGCATTTGGTAGGACTGGACAAGAATAATTTATTATTAATTGCTTCCATATGACCAAACACTAAATTCGGATCTCTACTGTCAACAACTGGACAGTTTGAAGCCAGCAATTTATCAGAAACGGCCATAATTGGCCAACAGGAGAGGTGTTGTGTTCCATCAGAACAACTTAAGGCTAAACACGTCTATAGTAACTCGCTAGAACATCCGGTAGCTTCGTTGGGAAGTTTTGATTCATCCACGATATAGTCTGGGACTGGCACTAAGCGATTCTCATGTTTTTCTTGCATTGCAGATCTTCCTTAGTGATAAGGAATTGTCAAGACAGGATTGTGAAAATCGATTGCTAGCATATTTCGCCAATAAAGACTGAGATTTCTATGAGATAGGCATTATAAAGCTACCTTTAAAATGGCAACAAATTATAGAACAAAATGGTGCATATTTGACCAAAATTGGTAATCCGAAGCATGTTAAATAAAGTTTTGAAGTTCCTTAAAAATAATGAATTTCTTTGCCCCAAACTAATACATAAATATAGTAAACGTTTAAAATAAAAGCAGCAATTAAAGAAACTAAAACATTTGCTATTAGTAAATTAGTAATCAAGATTTAAATTAATGTTCAATTTCTGTAAAAATATTGTCTGAAAATCAGTTAGAAACAAGATTTAAAAAACAATTTTATAATTTAACAAATCGTTCATCCCATTTTATCGATTCTAAACTTTTTACTTTCAGTCGATAAAAATGAAACTTTATGACAAAACCTGCATTTTATTCGGGACGAAAAAGTTATTATTCTCTTTTAAAAATCTGGATATGATATGTTTTGCTTTAAATTGTTGCAAATAGAAAAAAAACTATATTGCATTGCACATTTTAGACGATAACATAAGGGATAATTTTTTTTATTTGAACTTTTTAGAAGGAATAAATATTCACTCGCAGTATCATGAATCGGAAGTCAATAACTTTCCATGTGACATTTTACTTGTAAATTTCACTGCTGAAACTATATTTTGAATCCATGTCGGTGGCAGTTGTTATGTTATGAAATATTGTTGAGTTATTTAACTATAAAAACATCAATTGAACATCCTTTAATATCATTTAAAAAATATTAAAAGCAAGATTAGTAGTTTGTCCGACTGGTGGAACATTGATAAAGTGCGGAATCTGCTTGACAGAGGGTTCAGGGTCGAATTCACTGGTGACGCTCGTTGCAGTCACTGGACTCTGCAACAGAGAAACACAGTGGTGGCTTAAATAATGTTTATTTGTATGATGAAGTAAAGCTGTTTGAGATTTATCCTGTAACATACGCGAATTTAGGAAATTCACGCTTAAATTCAAGGTATTATTTTATTTTTATTTTATTTTTTTTTTGCTATATATGAGTGGGGAATGAGGAGTATTAATGTACAATACAAAGTACGCAAACAAATTGAAATTAATTAAGAAATTAATGAAATTAAAAAGTTATTGCTATATATTTTTTTTATTTTGAAATAAATATTATATGTGCTTTGAAAAATTGTCTAAATTATTTCATGAGTAAATTTATGAGAAATAATTGTTTTGTGCAATCATCATCTGTGGCTCAACAGCCCCATGGTGAGCCAAGCTGTCTGCTAAATGGTATATTTCTGGACAGGAGAATATCAGGAATTTTATGCAATACCAGCTTTTAATTTCAAAAATTCCAAATTTCAAACATAAAATATTAATTCATGGAAATTCATATATAACTCTGAGGGATTTTAAAGAGATTCAACAAAAAAAGGTGGATGAGTGATGATAGATATCAAAGTAAACAGATATGACTAGTCATGCAATCTTGTCAAATAAGAAACATGCACTACCTTCTGGTTTACCATCATTGAAATTTATGTGGTTGAGTGGCCATAGATATCAAAAGCAAGCTGAAATGACCAGGCATGCAATCATATAAAAAAAGAAACAAACATTGATTTCTGGTTTACCTTCAAGAAACTTAAGTAGTTGATTGTTAAAAGATATTAAAAACTCTACGATAAATATTAAATACTCTACGAAAAAGATATTAAAACTATATTTAGTTAAAAAAATAATATGGCACTGAATATATTAAAAAAATATTACGTGAATACATTTAATATGTTCAGTGATATGTGCATCTTTTCTTCATATAATTACACATTATAATTAGGGATTCAGTAAAATTCTATTTTTAAAGGGATCTCGTATTCATTTTATTAAAAAAAAAATTATTCCAAAAAAAAATATATATTTATAAAATATAATTAAAAAAAATTTATAAAACATGTTAATCTTAAATTATATTTAGAAAATCGTTTATTCAGTATTAGAAATTTAATAGTTCTTACTTTTTAATAATTAACTAACGTGAATTTTATTGAAGAAATGAGAAAACAAATCTACAAATGAAAAAGTACATTTAGGGGCGAAAATATTGATTGTCTCAAATAACAATGTTCGGAAAATAAATATCGCGAAATGTTCTTCGTAAAAAAAGTTTCGTCTCCAAATAAAAGGTTTGCTTACTGAATCCAATTCACTCGGAAAAATCCAGGCACATCCAATCATCTGCTTTTGGCCATTTTTTGGAAAGAACATTTTCCGAAAAAGTTTTAGGAATCCATAATTCATATATTTAATTACTACTAAGAAAGTATAAAAAACATTTTCTTCTAAATTTCCATATTTTTAATTTTCTTAAAAGTTTTATTAAAAAAATTTCATTTACTACTGCTACTTCAATTTCAATAAATTTTTATTAAAAATTTTTTGTTTTGTGTCTCTCCTTATGTTGTTGTTGTTGTTGCTTATCCCCTTGATTTAGAATCCTAAACCAAGTCCAGTAGATCATGCTGCATCAATAGATCGTAAACGGTCCTCCCCTCATTCAACAGTTGCCTCACAGAGGCACCAATACAATCTATGAGATGAGAGGGAGACGCGATGGTCGAACAATGACAAAGGGCATATGTCTTCTCGTCTCCATTGAAGGTCAGACTCTTAATGTGGCCAGTCCTTAGTCTAGCTAAAGCCGTTTGAGCAGGTCTAGGACAGGAGCACTGCAAGGGCATACCAGGATATTTAGCGGCGTACCATGCATGAATTGGTGGAATGTCTCTCCTTATTATTACTACAATATTTTTATAACTTATTAATTCAGTGAGATTGAAAAGACGACCATCGAAAATGTAGTTAAGCCTTCCTGAAGATATTTTCTTTTAAGGTAAATAAATTTTTCCCTTAAAATAAAGTTTTCTGGTAAAAGTATAAAGCTTAAAGTATATTTTTTCCATTCCTACTATTAGTTCACACTCTCTCGATATATATCTTGTTAAAATTTTCAATCGTCCATAAATACTTTTTATTCATCCACTCAGGTTAAAATACATTTTTTTGAACTTGTAGTGGAGGACACTTGATGTTAATACAGTTTTTTCAAATATTAATTCATTAATAAAAATTAATTAATTAATTTAATTTTTTTAGATTTAAGTTGCATGTATCTAATAATAGAGGGCGCCAGATGTAAGAGGAAAATCTCGACTTTATTTGTAAAAGACTTTTCAGCAATATAGTGAAAATAAAGAAGGAACTGACTTTAATTTTTTTTTTTTTTTTTTTTTTTTTTTTTGTTATATTTCCTGTTAATTTTATTTGACTTAAGTAAACCTTTAATGGAAATTTATTCGAAAGAAAGATTTCTTAAGGAAAGTAAGGTTAACAGGAACTTTTAATTTCTTTTGAAGGTATTATTAACACCTACATCATTTTATTACTTTATGGTCAATCTCAACTTTTAAATTCAAAACTGTACATTTCAAATGCCACTTACCAGCAATATATATACATATATATTGCTGGTAAGTGGCATATATATACAATATATATGGTGTATATATATATGGGTTTTATTAATATACACTCAAGAGCCAAAACATTATGACCATCTGTCAATAACGAGTTGGCCCACCTTTGGCGCGCAACACAGCTTCAACCCACCTTGGCATGGATTAATACCACCACTTAATACCAGTTAAATACCACTTCCACCTGATCACGTGCCTTCCACGTCATCCAGGCGAGTTCATTGCAAAATGTAGGGGTGGTCATAATGTTTTGACTCTTGAGTGTATATATATATAACCCCAAGTGCCAAGCAAAATAATTGACTGTGCGTTATTAAAATCGGTAGATTGTGCGGATTATGCAAATTGTGAAGTGTGAGTCTCAGTTGTGAAGTGGCATGGCGCACTCCAGGGAGCTTATGGAAATGACTGTCCGAGTCATTTACACTGTGTGTGTGAAAATTGTGTCACTCCGTGAAATTTATAATTTGAATCCAATTATTAAAGATGTGAAATTAATTTTATAATAAATATATCCAATATTGGAAATGTTTCTTATTAATACTGCTTTCTCACAAATTTATTTACGTAATTCTAATACTGTCTCTGTACGATATTACATATACTGGACAATACACACACAATATTATTATATTAAACGATATTACACATACTCGATATTACTATATTACAAATATATTGAATACAACGATATTACATATACTCGATATTACAAATATATTAAATACAACGATATTACACATACTCGATATTACGATATTTTTTGTTTTGTTTTTTTGTTCTAATGCAGCTGGCAAACACTTAGACAGCTTGGTCTTGAATGCCTTAAGGCAAGCGCTGCACAGACGTACTCACTTTGCATTACCAAGGGGGCGCGTGTAACTTGAAGATAAGCCACGGACGCGCAGTAACAATGCCCCCGCAACGCTCTACGACCCAATTAGGACTGGGACCTACGGTTTAAACTGGATTCCGAACCGTTACAAACATCCATGGCACCGCCGGGTCTCGAACCCCAAACCTGTGGTACCGAGCGCCAGAGCGCTAGCCACTCTGCCATTCAGGCCCTGTTACGATATTACAAATATATTAAATACAACGATATTACAAATATATTAAATACAACGATATTACACATATTTATTCGCGCGCACGCGCACACAGACGCACATGATTCCATTTATTATTGTGTGTATATATCATCAACATGTTTTACTATACTTTATTAAAGTTTGGTAAAAAATGAAAGTTTTAATAATATTTTATGTATATCCAATAATATTAAAAAGTATCTTGAATTCAAAATATTTTTCAGATGTACAGAACTCGAATTTCAGATATTATTGTGAAATACCTCGAAGTTGTTCCTGTTTTCCCTGTTCATCAAGACATATCAAACTTCTATATAAATAAATAAATACATTTATTATTTAAAGGAATAAATTCTTTCTGCCAGCACTAGCGCAGTTTCCAAAAGCTGAGATTTTTACCAGAGAGCAACATCATCCGATTTCATTCCAAAAGATATTATTTCAGCATCAGAAAGTACTATTTACAGTTTTCGAAGAAGCAGCTTTGTGCTGGAAAAAAAAATGCAGCCAAATTTCAGCAACTCTCGTTTTTATCAATCTTCGGCACCAGAAATAGACTCAGAGAAAGTAAATACATATATTCAATATGAATATTTATTTTCGAACCGCATGTTTTATTCATTTTGCCAGACACATATTGCCAGGACATACACTCAAGAGCCAAAACATTATGACCACCCCTACATTTTGCAATGAACTCGCCTGGATGACGTGTAAGGCACGTGATCAGGTGGAAGTGGTATTTAATTGGTATTAAGTGGTGGTATTAATCCATGCCATGGCGGGTCGAAGCTGTGTTGCTCGCCAAAGGTGGGCCAACTCGTTATTGACAGGTGGTCATAATGTTTTGACCCTTGAGTGTACGTTCGTTCCGAGGCATGCCTTTTTGCACCGAACATTCCGGTCACGTGACATTTCTTTTCCGGTCACGTGACATTAGTGGCACTTCTTAGGACATAATCAGAAAAAGCAGATTCCTCCGTTGTTTGTTTTCGAATGCACTGATGTTCCTTTCGACACGTCCTTTATGGAGCCAATTTATTCTGAATTTTTTTTGAATTTTACACTTTTCTGAATTTTACACTTTTTATTTTCACTTTTATGGCATGACATTTTATTAAAATTTGTCAATATTTGCAAATATTTTTTAACAAAGTCAGAAAAACTCACAATAATATAACAAGCACTAGGGTTTGTATCAGTAAACACATTCACACAAGTTTATTTAAACTTAATTGATAAATTATTTCATTTTATAATTTTATTAAACGTTTTACAATTTTATTACTTTCACAGAAATTTTTGAAATTAAAGATTGATATTGCATACATCGCATGCTGCTCAAAAATGTATTAATGAAATAATTTAGAAAAAATTTTCAAAGTATGCAGGATATTTATTCCAAAATAAAAACAACATATACCAGTCAGAATTTTCGAATTTGATTAATTTCTTAATTAATTAAAATTTGTGAACCTACTTTATATTGTACTTTTATCATATCCCATTTATATATAACAAAAAAAAAACACATAGAAATTAAAAAGGAATTTTCCAAAATTAGTATTATACATTTCAAATTAGAAATTTTTTAAATTAAAGGCTGACTTTGCATAAAACACATACTACACTTAAATGCATTAATGAAATAATTTAGACAATTTTTAAAAGTACGTATGATATTCATTTCAAAATGAAAACAAAATATACCAATTATACATATGTATAGTAGTTTCTAATATGATTAATTTCTTGATTAATTACAATTTGTTTGTGTACTTTGTATTCTACATTGATAAGCCTCATGTTCCACTTATATATAGCAAAAAAAAAAAAAAAAAAAAAAAAAAAAAACATCCCTTGAATTTAATAGGGAATTTCCCAAATTGGCATATCTTTTAAGAGAAAGCTCAAAACGCTTTAAATAGTCGACTTAACCATCGATATCTGATGCTTATAAACACTATTTAAGCTGCCACTGTGTTTTCTTGTTGAAGAGTCCAGTGACTGCAACGAACGTCACCAGTGAATTCGAGCCTGAACACTACGTGAAGCAGGCTGCGCTCTTCATCTATTAGACGCTAGTCGGACAAACTACTAACCTTGTTTTTAATATCCTCAAAATGATATTAAAGGATGTTCAATCGATGTTTTTATAGTTAAATATCTCTGAAACATTTCATAACACAACAACCGCCACCGAAACAAATTCAAAATTTCTTTTCATCTGTTAAATTTACAAGCAAAATGGAACATTATTGATTTCCGATTCATGAAACGATGAGTAAATATTTATTCCTCCTAAAACGTTCAAGTACAAAAAAGATGTTCCTTATGTTACTATCTAAAATGTGCAATGCAATACATTTATTTCTCTTTGCAGCAGTTTAAAACAAAACATATCATATCTAGATTTGTAAAAAAATAACTTTTTCGTGTTCCAGAATAAAATACAGGTTTTGTCATAAGGTTTCATTTTTATCGACTGATTGAGTGTTAAAAAATAAAAAAAGGTTAAAATCGATAAAATATGATGAACGAATTTTTACATAATTTTACATTTTTAATAATATATGCATACTAACTTTAACATATATAATTTTACATTTTCTTTAAAAATCTTGTTTCTGATTTTTAGACAATATTTTTACAGAAGTTAGACGTTAATATAAATTTCAATTACCAATTTACTAATAGCAATATATATATATATTGTATAATTTTTTTTTCACGATAAGAATTTTCGCATTTCATTCCCAGGAGAGAGCAATGTATGCTATTTGATAAATATATAATAAACATATCTCTTAAATTTGACAGCAGACGAGCTTTATTGCGGGTAGTTATATTGCATGAAATTATAGTTTTGTAACAATTAGAACAACCTGTCACATAAATTTGACAGCAGATATTCGGTATCATGTACAATGAGGAAATTAGCGAATATCGGTGTGACCTTTACAAGTCGAAACAACTACAGACTGAATATCACATACTATAAGTTGTTCCACCGAAATTGATGATAGACCACGAGCTGAGAAATGTCTACTCAAGGAGAAGTAAGAGAAACTAATTTTACTCTGATTGTTCTTTTGACGGATTGTCTTAAAATAATTATTTTTTGGTGAAGAGGAGGAAAAATTCTGCATCAAGTCGACCAGAAGTGTTGTTTCTGATTTTCTCTGAAGTGACTGAGCAGGCCGGAGTTTTCCGACTGTTTCCAAAGTGAGCCCCTTGTGGTTTCGAGAATAACGCTGTGTGATAATTAAGGTCTGCCGTAGACAAGTGGTTAAATTTGGTGTAGATTAGAAAACTCTAAAAATCTCCAAAGCTGGAGGGAAATGTACATGTGTATCTAGTTTATATCCTTAATTTTTATTTTTTTTTGTAAATATTGTTCTGTGTATACATGTATAATGTTTGTAAATATTTAAAATGCTTCTATGAACCTGTAAGTGGCTCTCTTTTTGAAACCGTTATAAATTCAGTATAATATGGGGCGCTACAATATATATATACAGTGGGTAAAAAAAGTATTGGCAATTGCCTTAATTTATTCATATTGACAAATAAATAAAATGTTATGCAATTTTAGCTGTCGTAATTAAATACAAGACATCTTAGATACATAAAAATAGTAAACTTTTTATTTTAATTTGCATTTTCTACGATTTTTTCTTTCAAAAACGAAAATTTGCATGTCAAAAAAGTATTGACAAATTTTAACTGCTATGCAAATTTTGTTACATTGAAGTCACGTGTTTCGACTGATAAGAAACTCTACCGGTATAAAGTCTGCAAAACTACTCCAAAAGTGTCTATGCATTATTTTGTTATTACTGCAGTAAAATGACTTCGAAATCGAAGGCGTTGGACGTTAGTGTTAAAAACACGATTATTAGGCTCAGAAATGAAGGTTTAACTTATCGTGCTATAGGAGTGCAGTTCAATATAAGTTTATTTACTGTCAGAAGTGTTATAAACAAGTTCAAGGAAACAGGATCAACGGAAAATAAGACTAGAAGTGGACGACCTCGAATATTTTCTACAAGAGAAGAACGTGTTATTATTAACAAGGTTAAGAAAAACCCTATAATAAGTGCACCCCGGATATCTAGAGATGTTGCTTTCACTTCGCAAAAGACTTTCAGCGTACAGAGTGTACCGAATGTTTCACACGAGAGAAGTTATTATGGAAGGGCAGCTAGAAAGAAACCATTCATTTCGGAAATAAATAGGAGAAAGAGGTTAGATTTCGCAAAATCCCACGTTGATTTATCTGAAGAGTTTTGGAACACAGTTATTTTTTCCGACGAATCAAAGTTTAACATTTTCGGCAGTGATGGACGACGATATGTGTGGAGGAGGCCAAATACTGAATTGGAAAAGCAACATTTAACTGCTACTGTAAAACATGGTGGAGGCAGCGTCTTAGTTTGGGACTGTATGGCAGCTAATGGAATTGGCAACCTGCATTTTATTGATGGTATTATGACAGCACGTACATACATTGACATTTTGCGCCATAACTTAAAAATCAGTGCCCAAAATCTTGGCTTGGGAACATCATTCGTTTTTCAACAAGACAATGACCCCAAGCATACAGCGAATCTCACCCGTGACTGGCTACTATACAATGCTCCTCGCCAATTAAAAACCCCACCTCAATCACCTGACATCAATCCAATTGAAAATTTAGGGCCCCTGCTGGATCTAGAAATCAAGAAACATAAAATTTCAAGTAAAGACAACCTCAAACGTTTACTCTTGCAAGAGTGGCACAAAATTCCCAACAGTACAACAAAGACCTTAGTTTCCTCTATGAGAAATAGATTACAAGCTGTTGTAGATGAAGAAGGTATGCATACAAAGTACTAAACATATATTGATTTTGTTTTCGCTCATAATTTTGTCAATTTCATAATATTGCCAATACTTTTTTTATCATGTAAAATTTGGATTTTCTCGTAGATTTTGACTAAAAAAATATTGAAATGAAAATTTCATTATATTTTTTTATCTTTTCTCCATCTGTAACCGCTATGTTAAAATAAAATTTGTAAACATACTTTGTTAGCAAATATGATCATTTATAGGCAATTGCCAATACTTTTTTTATCCACTGTATATGTACACTCAGTAATATTTTTTTTTATCATTTACCATGCATTTCTCAATGTACTCAAATACTGCAATCAAAATTTAGAAATGAATTAAATAGAGCTAATATGTGGGATCGGCATACATAGATGAGGAGTTAAATACCAGAGGAGAATCTCTTTTTACTGCTTATAATTTTATAAGCAGTAAAATATAACTTATAATTTTATCGATATTTTCGACGGATCTACAAATGCGAGTTGCATCCTTAGCATCAAAAATATCTGCACGGAATTGACCAAATCAAAATTGTACGTAATTGGCAGTTACAGTATCAGGAACATAAACATCATTCACAATATCATATATATATATACACTCAGTAAGTATTTTTTGTATCATTCACCATTCATTTTATAATGTATTCAAAGATTTCCATCCAAATTTATAAATAAATTTATTAGAAAATCGAACAAATATATGGGGTCGCCATTTATCGATGAGGAGTTCAATCCTAAAGGCGAATCTGTTTTTACTCTATCCGTAAATACATGTATGAAGAGTTAAATCCAAAAGGAAAAACCTGTTTTTACTGCTAAATCACTGTCTCAGAGCAATCTCCCTCTCTCTCTCTTTAACTGTCAGATAGAAAATGCTTTCATTTGTAAGCAAAATGTTAGTTGTCTGGTTTGTTATCTCGGAGTAGCATGCCTATTGCAGCTTGTGTCATCGTCTCTCGGAAACCAAAGCAGCTGAATTATTCATGTCTATCTTTTTTTCTGCAAAAGCAAGATTTCTGAAGAAGTGAGGTAAGGAAATCGAAGCTAAAGGATCATATTTCATTGCGTGTCCAAACACGTTTATACTTCCGGTCTCGATCCATGCAAAGAGGTTGTGGCGTTTGGACAAGAATGTTTTATAAATATATTTCAGTCGCATCGTTTAAAAGGAGTGTGTGAGAGTATGTTCAAACACGCTTTTATTGCGGAATTTTTTGAAAAATATGGTATTTCTTCAATCGTTAGAAATAGTTTTTCTCAGAAATCTTTTTATGAAAGTTTGCTTTTGTGTAAATATTTTACAATGTTGTTAAAATGGAACGATTGCATGTGTATCCGAATTTATATGCACTGAAAATAAGGATGGCTTTATTTTTTGCCTTTTCTGCAGAATAAATCATAAAATTCATAGGGAAAAATGATTTTTGTGATGAAACCGCAATATGAGATATCTGCAAAGGGGGGTATCTGGCAGATACATACAATTTAAATACTGGTGTAGACTTTCGAGACTACAGATTTAACCTGCCCACCTTTGCTATAAACACATGAATCGTTTGATGGTGCCTTTTTTTGGATATGAACAAGTCACTATTATCATAAAACCAATCTAAAATATCTTCGACAAATTTTAATTCCATTTTATTTTTCGCAATCAAAAATAAACTTCAATTTAAGCTATATAAATTTATATTCAGATGTTTTAATTATAAGTGAATGATTTCATAAATTTGAACATTACACTTATTTAGTTAATATAAAGTGATTTTTACACAAAGGACTGTTTTTTATGTTTATAAAAAATATTGTTCTCCCAAATGTATAAATAGTATTCAGTTCAAATGAAAATAATTTATTTTGTTTTAAATTCGGTATTTATTCACTAAAGATGAATTAATTATAAATGGAATGTGTTTAATTAAATAAAGGTACACTGAAAGGTATAAATCATGAAGAAGAATTTATTGGAGTCTTTATAATTTTCAATGACTATATCCTCATCGAATTATTAATTAGACTATATTTGAGGAAAAAAACATCTTAAGATGACATCTTTATCAAAGACATTATAAATTTCTAAGAAACATTTTCTCACATTGTTGAATTAAGAACAAAACAATTAATAACTCATCAGGAATAAAGAAAAGCAAATTGAAAATATGAATATTTCATTCACAATTTATACATTATCGTAGAATTATTTTACAGATGGTCAACATTGACACGAAATAATCAATCTTCCTTTCACATCATGAATGGCTTTCATACACTCAAAATATCTTTTTGGAATTCTTATAATGGTAAAATTCTTTTCATGCGGTTTTTTTAAACTGGGGTATTTTTCTCCAGAATATTTCAACGATCCGCCATCACCTTAACAAGATTTCTTTTTATGCTACAAAATGTAAACTTGAAAGATCAGAAAGTTGGGTTCTGCTAAATATCGAGTGCTATTGAAGAGGTATTTTCTTTATTCGTGAAGTGATAAATTGCTCTACTTCTGAAGAATCTACTTCACATTGAAAAGAAAGCACAGTTTGTTGCAATTTATTATGCGTTAATGGCGTTCTTAATGTATTTTACTTTTCTTACTTGCATTATGTTTCAAAAATTGATTTATATTTAAATTCAACCTAAAACCATTAAGAAAAGGAAAAGAGTTTATGCTCTTGAATAAAAAATGATGTTTCGTTTTGCAGAATACTTAACAATGGATTTAGAAAATTATATACCGAAAATTTATTTATTTATATAATCAAAATTAAACCAATAACAATAATAAATAGTTCAATTCCCTTTTTTATGTTGTGAATATGAAATTGGACAACACAGAACTAGCTTAAAAAAACAACAACATAAAAAAACCCTTTTAGAAAATTAGAAACAATATTTAACCTTATGATTAATAATATTTAAATAAACATTATTGAGTATCAGAAAAAGTAATGCAAATTCAGTTTAAACTTAATACACACATAATTATAGGAAAACATTTCAAATCAAGCAAACTACTGAAGACAAATTGGCATCGAATGTAAAGTAAACGTTAAGGAGTAAAATCTTTAAATAGAGAAAACTTTGACTATTTCCTTTAAAGAAACTTGAAATTTCCGTGGGTGTTGTAGTAGTTTAGTTTAAGGCAAAATCTCTCTCATGTAAAAGAAAGAAATAGACCTACTTTAGATTATACGACAAATGTTTTAAAAAGGTTTTCCCAATGTCCCTTTGCTTTTATACCAGTAGGAAATAAAATCGAAATGTACTATTCTGGAGAAAAAGATAAAATCAACGGAAAATTTACGATGCCTATAAATAAATTTTAAACATAGAAAGTCGTTGAATGGATTCTAAGATTAAAACAGAAATCGAATATAAGCGTTGAATTCGATGTTCGCTCCTTCTTTATAGTCCATTCGAACCATGTGAGTTTTTTATTAAAGCACGAAGATAACGATCTTCCAGAATTAAAAACAAAGAATCGATAGTACATTTTATCAACATTACTTGAAATAATTTTTTTCGTTAAAGTTCTACAACACGTATGGTGCCTCGTAAACTTTAGAGTGAAAAAATAGGTTTAATCTACTCAAACACTTAAGATGATTTTAATCTTACAAATTAAATTGGTGTTAAAGTTCCATGCATACAACCTTTTTCACAAGACTAAACTTGTTTAAATTTTTTTTTAACCAAAATATAATTTATAAATTATATTCCCAATTCCACAATATCTTTATTCCTGAAATCCATATTTTTATTACTTAAATGAAGGACTTATCAGATTTAAGTTATTTTATTAAGAAATAGGATCGAAGTGAGATCATTAGATGTCCTAGCATTTCTCAAAACTAATGATTGAGTTTGAATCATCTCTTAAACATGACGAAGTCCATATTATTAAGGTTACGGTGACCTCTAGTTATACAACTAGAGGTCCCCATAACCTTAATAATATGAACCAGGAGCTGATGATCTTTTGGGGAAACAACTTTAAATCTTTTCGATGGAATTCAGTAAAACCAGATCCACCGAACTAAAGGAACAGCTAGATCCATCGTTGTAACATTAAAAATACAAATTTAATTGCCTATATCCCTAGAGACAGAAAAGGGACATATTCTTAAAAGTTCTTTAAGTTGTTATCAAACTTGTACCTTCCTGATCTCATAATTTAAAAAATGTTATCAATACAATTTTTACAAAGCATACTTTTGTAACTTTCTATTCGAAAATAACTTTATCTCTATCTTCTGATTACAAAGTTCACATTTTATATTTGTTTTAACTCTCGATTTATTAATTAAAAAGCCTCTAGTTACAGAGTGGTTCGAAGAAACCCCTGAAGACAAGTCTGCTCCTGAATTTCTTCCGATTCCTATGAAAATGAGATATCCTATGATGTTCATTACTGTGAAGCAGAACTTTTAATTCTTCAATGATCTGTCGGTGAAGCCTAGGGTAAGAAAGGAGTACCTGCTACCAGCGATAAATCGAGAAATAAAAGATTACCTATTAATGAAATATTATAGGCAACAAGCTGATATCTGACCTTTTCTTCTAAATCAAGCATTTTAAACACGTTTATCATCAACGGCCACATTAAGTATTATGCATAAGGACGATGGCCGAATACAGAAAAATGTAGGAATGAACAAGGAAAAGATTTTTTCAATACTAAATAAAATCCCTCATTATTGTTTTTTGGAATAACTTGGCAACATTTCTCGTTAACCAAATCTTAAAAATTTGGTTGTACTTGTTGAACTGCATTTATTTTTAAAATCCAATACACCTGCTGGTCTCTTAATCTTAATCTTTCCTCATTTTTAAAATTTTTTAAAAGTAGAAAATATTTGTGCCTACAAACATGTGCTACCAAACACATATAAAATGCTCCTTTTGCGCATAGTAAATTGAGAAATGAATCAATTGATAATTAATTTAAAATAATTGTTTATAGATTATTGTTATAATTATCATTCATTATTACTTAAGTAATCAGTAGGATACAAATAATCGTGTTTTATGGCCACATAACAATCCTATTCGTTTTGAGAAGTAAGTTGCCTTTTGGGAAAATTCCAATTTGTACAAGCGGAGCAATGACTATCAACCCATCCTCACGAGACATGCGGCGAATGTGGTAAATATATAAAAGTGAAATTATAGCAAAATGAAGAGTGATTCTGCCAATGGCCTCTTGCAATAAATAAATTCAGTATAAACCTCGGCTTCTTTCTTTCGTTTTACAAACCAGACACACTCTTTGAGACCACCTTAATTATTATTATTTTTGATTTATTTTCTTTTTATTGTCAGTTTTTCTTTACATGAATTTACGGGGAAATAAAATGATTATTGTTGCAATTTTTATTTAATATAATGTGAACGTGAATTAACAACTGAACAAAGCATGGAGATGTATTCATTCAAATCTTTCGTTAAAAAAAATGTGAAATTTTGTGAAAAATTTGAGAAAACTCTTTATGTGTGTCTTTATCTTTATGTGTACTTAAATCGTTATCTTTAAGTGTGTATGAGAATTATCTTTACAAATTACGAGATTATCTTTACAAATTACGAGATTATCTTTACAATTAAACGTGAAAGAAATATTATAAAAATGCAATTGCTTATACATATAACACTAGCGCGTGTCAGTTTGATTATAAGATAAAGTTGTTTTGCTAGATTTGTAAAGATGAAATGAATTAATCTGAATTAAAAAATATATGAACGAAAGATTTGAATGAATTTATTAAAATAAAATGATCAATTTATTAAACTGAATGAATAAACGAAAGATTTGAATGATTTTATTTAAATGAATGAATGGAGGAATGATTTGAATGTATATGTATTAAAATGAATGAATGAACGAATGATTTGAAATGTATTTATTAAACAAGGATTAAACGAATCATTTGAATGAAGTTATTGAAATGAATGAATAAACGGATGAATAGATGAAAATGAATGCGAAATTCCGAATATTATTATATTATTCTTCATCCATAAACCAGAGATTAAATTCAGAAGCATTTCCTCATGGTTAATGAAAGTACCATGTAAAATATAAAAAGTAAAATATAATATATTCAAGAAAACAAACATATTTTAAGCTTTACTAATGTATTTGCTTATAAGAAATATTTTCAAGCCCTAGAATTTTATTAATATTACTGTTACTTTAATTATTCAAATTTTTGAAAACAGAATCGCTTTTTAAATATATTAAGTGCACATGCTTCTTTATGATATTTAAATTTTATAAATATTTTTAATTAAAAAATATATTTACAACAATTGCTAATTTTATGGGGGTTTTATGCAATAAGGATCGGCAATAAGAAAAGCATACAAACATTTCTATTTTTATATTAATGAAATTTTGTATTTATTTTGCTGATACGACGCATTTGGCATTTACAGTTTTGAATTTAAAAATTGAGATTTAGCATGCGGTATTAAAATCAGTCAGGTTTTAATAATACCTTCAAGGGAACTAGCCGTGGAAGATTGGTTTTTAACATTTCTTTCCTTAAAAAAGTCTTCTTTAACTAAATTTCCATTAAAAATTTATTTTAAGTCAATTAAAGTTAAAAGTATATTTAAAGCCTTAAACCTTTACCATAAGATTTTATTTTAAGGGGAAAATGTAAATTACCTTAAAAGAAAAAAAAATTAGGAATGTTTAACTACATTTCCGTTTTTAATATTTTTTTGAATGAAGTGCTCTTTTCAATGATTAACGTGCATTAAAATGATTCATTATCAGGGTAATAAAATAAAAAATTTATTGATAAAATGTTAATGATAAAAAATTATAAAATATATTGATCTTAAAATCAAAAATTATATTCAGAAAATCTTTAACTCAGTATTAGTAATTTAATAATTCTTATTTTTTAATATTTAAATAACGTGACTTTCACTGAAGAAGTGAAAACAAATCTACGGACGAAAAAGTATTTTTAGGTGCGAAAATATTGATTGTCTCAAATAACAATGCTGCAAAAAAGGAAAAAAAAAAAAAACACGAAATGTTTTTCGTAAAAAACGTTCCTCTCCAAATAAAAGGTTTGTTTACTGAATCCAATTCACTCGGAAAAATTCAACACTTCCAATCATCTGCTTTTCGACATTTTTGGAAAGAATGTTTTTCGAAAAAGTTTTAGGAATCCATAATTCACATATTTAATCATTACTAAGAAAGTATTTCGAATAGCACATTTTCTTCTAAAGTTTCATTTTTTAAAATGTTTTATTAAAAAAATCCCATTTAATGTAGGGAAAGTTTAGAGTTTCAATTTTAATAAAAATTTGGTTTGCGCCTCTTATTATTACTACAATATTATTATGCTTAATTAATTCTGTGAGATTTCAAAAATATAGTTAAGCCTTAAAAAAGAAAATTTTATTTAAGGTAAATAAATTTTTCCCCTAAAATAAAGCTTTATGGTAAAAATTTAAGGCTTTAAATACAGTTTTAATTTTATTTGATTTAAAATAAATTTTTAATGGAAATTTAGTTGGAAGAAGTAATTTTTTAATTAAAGGAAAATGAAAAGGAAACCTGGCACGATTAGTTCCTTTGAAGGTATTATTGAAACATGCATCATTTTTTAACACACCACTCATTAAGTCTCGGGTCTATCTAAGTAAAACAAATTTGTTTTAGGAATTTGACTTTATTTGTCAACATACTCCCTTTCAATCGTAATACATTCATTCCAACACTCCTCTAATTTTTCGATACCTTTTTTTGTAGAATGATTTGTCTTGCTCTCAAAACAGGCCTCAATTTCTGCAATCACTTCTTCATTTGAGCCAACTTTCTTTTCCTGGAGCATCTTTTTTGAGTTTTTAAAACGCCAATAGTCTCTGGGTGCCAGACCTGTGGAGTTACGATGGGTGAGGAAGCAATTCGAAGAGCAATTCATTCAATTTAACCATAGTTTTCATTGACTTGGGACACGGGGCATTGTCTGCACAGTTTTTCTTCTTAATTTCTATACTTAATCGATTCAATAATGACATGCCATATTCGCAATTGATAGTTTTATATTTCTCAAGATAGTCGGGGAACAAAATATCATGCGTGTTCCAAAATACGGGTGCCATAACTTTGCCTGTTGATTTTTGAGTTTTTGGTCACTTTGGACGGCTTTCACCAGCTACTGCCCACTCAGCTGACAGTGATTTTGATTCAGGGGTGCAGTAGTGGATCCATGTTTCATCCATTGTCATACACCAATGCAATAAATCCTTTTTATTTCGCTTTAACAGTTCCAAACAGCGCTCTGAATCGTCGACGTGTGATTGTTTTTGGTCATGTGTAACCTAACGCGGTATCCACTGCGAAAGCAACATAAGAATGCTCAAAATTGTAAACACGTCAGCCACATCGGTGTTTGTACGGCCGCCTTTACATTCAGTATACCAGTCAATAATAGTTGTTTTCTCTGGTGCAGAGTCTCCCTAACACTTATCAAGCCATTATTTGGCTTCAACAGCATTTTCCCCCTATCAAAAATAGTGCTTAATCAACACAAAAGTTTTTTTTATTTTTAATACGCTTTTATTAGTTTCAGCTGTATGTTTGTTTGTATGTATGTAACTTACTCTTTGGGCTCGATTTTGTCCCTACTTTAAGCGATCCGATTTAATTGAAACGTTGTACACTTAACAATACTAAAATATTTTGATAAGTTTATTATCTCATCATGATTAGGATCGCCAGGATGAGTGATTAAAACACACAGCCTTTGAAAAGTCATCTTGATCGGCGATCATTTTTACCTGGACATCAGTTTCTCCTCATACACACTATTTAAGCTGCAAAGAAACATTTATAGACAACTTTCAGACATTCAAATCTACGTGGGACAGCGGCACAACGGATAACGAGCCTGACTACGGAGTAGGAGATTTCCTGTTCGAATCCTGGCCGGCTCGACATATTCACCTTTAGCCTTTATTTTACTCGCAATTAAATTATTGTAGGAATCAGTCCTCCGTACCGGGATCTCATTTAAATAAGAATAAAATGACTGACGAGAAAATGAATGCCACTGTTCTAAAAGCGTGGGGTGCTCGATATCAATCGTTATAATTTTTCACGAGTTTCATTCCGAAATGCAGAGTTAGTTTAAAAATGTCATACAAAGCACCCCCTGCTTTTAAACAGTGACATTCATTTTCTCGTCAGTCATTTTATTCTTATGTTAACAATTATTTTTTACTTTTTAGTTTGATTAACTCTAAAAGCGTGTTTTTTTAGTTTTTTCAAACTATTAATTTGTTATTGTAAAAGTTACAAAACTGGGATCACTAACACCACGATAACCTGTAAACTAATTATCGGAATGTCATGAAATTTTGACATCGTTTGAAGGACGCTACTATGCACTAATAATATGGCTCCGTCAACAGTGCTGCCACTTGTATGTCAGACAGCAGACTTATTCAATGATGTATTATCTTACGCTAAATCTCAATTAAAAATATCCACTGATGAAACGTTTTTTATCTATAATGTCTTTACACAAGGGGCCTGAATAGCCGAGTGGCTAGCGCTCTGGCGCTCGGTACCACAGGTTTTGGGTTCGAGTCCCGGTGGTGCCATGGCTGTTTGTAGTGGTTCGGAATCCACTTTAAACCGTAGGTCCCGGTCCTAATAGGATCGTTGAGCGTTGCGGGAGCATTGTTACTCCGCGTCCGTATCTTCAAGTTACGCGCGCCCCCTGGGTAATGCAAAGTGAGTAACGACTGTGCAGCGCTTGCCTTAAGGCATCCAAGACTAAACTGTCTAAGTGTTTGCCAGCTGCATTAGAACAAAAAAAATGTCTTTACACAACGAAACACATTTGAAATTTTTTACGTAAATCTAATGCTGTCTCTGCACTTGTCTTGTTGTACAACGATATTACACATACTCGCACACAAATGCTTAGATTTCCTTTTAATATTGTGTTTATACATCATTAAAGATAAATCATTAAACAAGTTTTACAATACTTCTTTGAAATTTTTATAAAAAGCAAATTTTTAATAATATTTTATGTATATTCTATTTTATAAAAAAGTTTCCTATAATTCAATATCTTTTTTCAGATGTACAGGTGATCTTTTTTCAGGATCGAATTTCAGATGTTATGAAATATCTTGAAGTTGTTCGTGTTTTCCTAGTTCATCAAGACTTATCAAACTTTGTACAAAATAAATCCTTTCTGCCAGCACTGGCGCAGTTTCCAAAATCTGAGATTTTTACCAGAGAGCAACACCATCCGATTTCATTCCAAGAGATATTCTTTCCCCATCAGAAAATACTATTTTCAATTTTCCGTAAAGCGGCTTTGTGATGAAAAAAAAAATGCAGCCAAATATGAGCAACCCTCGTTCTTATCAATCTTCTGTACGTGCAAATAGACTTAGAAGAAAGTAAATGTATTCAATATGAATATTTATTTTCGAATCGAACGTTTTATGCATTTCGGGAGGACGCATTTTCTGCGGCGCTCGGTCCACCGCCTTCCAATGTGTTCTGAGACATGCCTTTTTTTGCACCACAGATTCCGGTCACGTGACATTTCTTGTCGGTGCCACTTCTCAAGACATTATCAGAAAGCAGATTCATCCGTCGTTTCTTTTCGAATGCACTGATGCTCCTTTCGAGACACAGTCCATTATGGAGACGATTTATTCTGTTTCCATACATTTTTCTGCGTTTTCCATCTTTTGTTTTCACTTTTAAAGCATAACACTATACTAAAATTTGCAAATATTTTATAGCAATGTCAGAAAAATCCACAATATTATAATAAGCTATTATGGTTTGTATTAGTAAACAATATCACACACTTTCTTTAAGTTAAAGTTAATTAGTAATTGTTGATTTATCAGTTAACAAGACTTCCAGTAGGAGGGTGGTTCTACGAAAACACCTCGATACCAAGTCTGTTTCTGAAATCATTCCGAATCATGTTAAAATCAGCTGCCATATTATATTCATTTCTATGACCCAGAACATTTAATCTATCAGTCAGTCATCTATCGGTGAACTCTAGGGTACCAAAGGAGTACCTGAAGCCAGGGATAAATTGTGAAATAAAATATTACCTATCAATGAAGTATTATAATCAACAAACTGAAATCTGACTTTAATAATTTCATTTCAGTCGAGAATTTTAAACTTGTGCTATCTTCTTTTTCTTTTATCATTAACTGACAGAACTTTCAATTGATATATATATGAATTTTATTGGCAAGAAAAATACTTAATCGAGTCACCGCCCGCCATCAGCAACTCCGTCGTGTTCCTTTCTTGCCCGTGTTCTTACATTGGAATCCCCGTACAAGACAATACCCTTATACAGAGTTACATCTCTTGTTCATGGCGCCATCTGTCGACTTTTATAATAACAAATAGTTTACACTTGTTTCTCACAAATGACCACATTTTTTACATAAGGACGAGAATCATATACAGAAAATTTTGAGAATAAGCAAGAAGATTCTTTTATTAAAACCGTTATAAAAAAGAAAATATATAATAAAAAGAAATAAGATAATCCCGCTATGTTGAGAAAATTCATGAAAAGTTCAATTAAAAGTAGATTTTTTAAAATTTATGTTATTTAAATAAAATCACCCCGTTATCTTTCTTGAAATATATTTGCAAAATTTCCCGTTATTCGAACCTTACAAATTTAGTTGAATTTGTTATTAATGAATTTATTTTTAAAACCCATGAATCTCTGGTCTTTTAATCTTGATCCTTCCTCCTTTTTATCATTTTATAAAGTTGAAAACAGTTGTTCCCACAAATAGGTGCTACCAAACACACATATAATGCGCCTTTTTATACATATTGAGAATTGAGATATGGGAAATTGATAATGGATTGAGAAATGGGTCGATTGATAAATATAGATAAAAATTGTTTTTAAATTATTTTTATAATTAACATTCAATATTACGTAAGTAATTAGTAGATTACACATAATGATGTTTTATGACCACTTTTCAGTCTTATTTGCTATAAAAAGTAAGTCACCTCCTTTTATATTTTTGATATATCAAATTTTAAATAATATTTTATTTATATTCTATATTATTAAAAAGTTTCCTAGAATTCAAAACCTTTTTTCCAGATGTACAGAACTGGAATTTCAGATGTTATTGGGAAACACCTTGAAGTTATTCATGTTTTCCCTGTTCATCAAGACCTATCAAACTTTGAACAAAATAAATCCTTTTGCATTTAAAAAAAAAAAAAAATGCAGCAGAATATGAGCAACTCTCGTTTCTATCAATCTCCTGCACTAGGAAATAGGCTTAGGAGAGAGTAAATGTATTCAATATGAATATTTATTTTCGAAACGAATGTTTTATGCATTTCGTGGGGACGCATTTTCGCTCGATCAACCGCCATCCAATGTGTTCCGATTTCATTCCGGTCACGTGACATTTCTTGTCAGTGGCACTTCTCAGGACATAATCAGAAAGCAGATTCATCCGTCGTTTGTTTTCGAATGCACTGATGTTCCTTTCGACACGCAGTCCTTTATGGAACCGATTTATTCTGCTTTTACACATTTTTCTGCGTTTTCCCTTGTTTTTTCACCTTTATGGCATGACATTTTATTAAAATTTACCATTATTTGTAAGTATTTTTTAACAAGATAGAAAAAATCATAATAATACAACAAGCTACTACGGTTTCTATTAGTAAACATTTCCGCATAACTTTATTTGAAATTAATTGATAAATTATCTTTTATAATTTTATTGAGTTTACTAGAATTTTATTTTTTTGTAGAACATTTTATTAGAAATTTTCGAAATTAAAGCTGATATTGCTTAAAACACATACCGCTCATAAATGTAGTAATGAAATAATTCGATCAATTTTTCAAAGTATGTAGGATATTTATTCTAAAATAAAAACATTATATACCTGTTAGAACTTTCTAATTTCATTATTTTTTTTTAATTAATTACAATTTGCTTGCTTACTTTGTACTGTACATTGATACAACTTATGTTTCACCTATATATAGCAAAAAAAATTCCCTTGAATTTAAAAATGAATTTTCAAAATTGGCATATCTTATGAAAGTAGGCTCAAAACTCTTTAAACACACAACCTAACCATCGATACGAGATGCTTATAAACACTATTTAAGCCACCAATGCATCCTTGTATTAGAATTCAGTGACTGCAATGAACGTCACCAGTGAATTCGGCCCTGAACTCTCCGTCTAGCAAGGCTGCGCACTTCATCAACGGGCTGCCAGTCGTACAAACTACTAATCTTGTTTTTAATATTTTTAAAATGATAATTAATGATGTTCAATTGATCTTTTTATAGTTAAATAATTCTAAAATATTTCATAATGTAACAACAGCCGCCGAAACAGATTCAAAATATCTTTTCATCTGTTAAATTTACAAGCAAAATGGAACATGGAAATGGAACATTATTGATTTCCGATTCATAAAAATATATATGTAAATATGTATTCCTTCTAAAATGTTGAAGTAAAAAAAAATCCCTATGCTACCGTCTAAAATGTGCAATGCAATACATTTATTTCTCTTTGCAGCAGTTTAAAGCAAAACATATCATATCTAGATTAGTAAAAAAATAATAACTTTTTCGTATTTCCGAATAAAATACACATTTTTTCATAGTGTCACTTTTTATCGACTGAGTTTGTATTAAAAAAATGAAAAGTTAGAATCGATAAAATAGGATGAACGATTTGTTGCATTATAATTTGTTTTTATAAATCCTGTGTCTGACGGATTTTCAGAGAATATTTTCAAATAAGTTGAATGCTAATTTAAATTTTGATTTCTAGTTTACTAATCGCAATTGTTTTGGTTTCTTTTATTGCTGCTTTTATATTAAATGGTATATAGCTTTTATATTTAGGTTCGGGAAAAAGAAATCCATTACTTTTACGTGAACTTCAAGACTTTATTTAACATGTTTCGTATTACCAATGTTGGTCAAATATTGACCGCTTAGTTCTATAATTTGTTGCCATTTTAAAAGTAACTTCATAATGGCTATCTCATAGAAGTCTTGGTCTTTATGGTAAAAAAACTGTAGAAATCGATTTTCACAATATTTTCTTGATACCAATTTCTTATCCCTAAAGAAGTTTTACAATGCTTGAAAAACATGATATTCGCTTGGTACGAGATCTGGACTGTATCGTGGATGCCTCAAAACTTCACAATCAAGCTCCCGGATGTTCTGGCGAATCACTATATACTTGTGTGACTTGGCGAGGTCCTGCTAAACACAGCACCTTTCCTGTTGGCCAATTCTGGCTGTTTCTGGTCAATTGCTAGCTTCAAACAGCTCAGTTGTTGACAGAAGAGGTCATAATTTATTGGTTAGAAATATAGAAGCTACTCATAATAAATTATTCCTTCCCAGTCCCACCAAATGCACAGCAGAATCTTCCTGGCCGTTAGTCCTCGTATAGCTACCGTTTGAGCTGCTTCTCCGCGATTTGCCCAATGCTGTCGTATGTGACCCATTTTTCATCCCCAGTTGCCATTCGTATAAGAAACGGGTCGATTTCATTCCGTTTGGCCAAGGCTTCACAGATGAAAATTCGATCCATCATGTTTTTTTGTGTTAATTGGTGTGGCACCCAAACATCACGTTTCTATTTGAATCCAACTTTGTGAAAAGGTTTAAAGTGGTTTTACGTTCGATCTTCAGTTCCTGGACGATTCAACGACGGCTAATATGCTGGTTAACTTCCGATTATTTCTGTGATTTTATAAACATTTTCGACGATGGGCCTAACTGTACGAGGTGCATCCTTAACATCAAAAATACCTGAACAGAGTCGACGAACCCAAAATTGCACATAATTGCATGTTACAGTATAATGACCATAATATATATATATATATATATATATATATATTTATCATTTCACAATTTATTCAAAGATTTCAATTGAAATTTAGGAAGGAATTTATTATTAAAATGTAATATAGGGAATCGCCATATAAGGATGAGGAGTTAAATCTAAAAGGAAAACCTGTATTTACTCTTAAATCACAATCTCTAAAAAAGTCTCTAAGCAGTCTCGCTCTCTTTAACTTTAGGTAGGGAATGCTTCCACTTGTACTGTAAGCAAAATGTTAGTTGTGTGATATTCTATTTTGGAATAGCATGTCTATTGCAGCTTGTGAAAACGTCTCTCGGAAACCAAAGTTTCTGATCTGAATTATTCATGTCTGTCTTTTTTCTGCAAAACCAAGATTTCTGAAGAAGTGAGGTGAGGAAATCGAAGCTGAAGGATCGCGTTTCACGGCCTGCCCAAATATGTTTATACTTCCGTTGGACAAGAATGTTGGATAAATATTCTCTAGTCATATCGTTAAAAGGAGTGTGTGAGTGTATTTTCGAACACGCTTTTACTGCGGAATTTGTCGAAAAATTTTGTATTTCTTCAATCATTAGAAATAGTTCTTTTTTTAGAAAGCGTTTTATGAAAGTTTGCTTTATGTAAATGTTCTACAATTTTGTTAAAAATGGAACGATTGCATGTATATTCGAATTTATGTGTACTGAAAAGAATAATGGCTTTTTTTGTTTCTGTATAAAATAAAAACATACAATTCACAGGGAAAAAATTATTTTTTGTTTGATGAAAAACTATTTTATGACAATGTATATCTGCAAAGGCGATATCTAGCAGATATACACCATTTAAATACTGGTGGTGACTTTCGAAACTATAGATTTAACTTGCTCTCGGCTGCTATAAAGACATGAATCGTTTAAAGATGTCTTTTGAACTAAGTTTAAAGGTGTCTAATCAGCAGATCAGTCTAAAACAACTTAAGCAACTTTTAATTCCAGTTTATTTTTCTCAATCAAAAATAAACTTCAATTTTAGCAACATAAATTTATTTTCAGATATTTCGGTTACAATTGAATGCTTTCAGAAATTTATATTTCACTCTATTGGAACTTATCAAATCCCCAGAGTTAAAATTATACAGTTATTGTATTGTGTTTTTTTACACAAAGTAATATTTTGTAAACATAATAACAAATGTAAAAGTAGTATTGAGTTCACATAATAATAAATTATTCTGTTTTAAATCCACTAAATATGGATTAATTATCAATGAAATGTGTTTAATTAATTAAGGATATATTGATTTAAAGACATGATCTTCATTAATAAGAATTCATTAATAAGGTATTTAAGAATTTATTCAAATAATGGAAGCTCTTTAATACTTAAATTAATATATGTTCAATGAATTAATAATTAGACGATATTTGGAAAAAAAACATCACAAGAATTTTCTTTTTATGAATAGAAATTATGACTTCAAAGAAACATTTTCTCACATTGTTGAATTAAGAACAAAACAATTAATAAATCATAAGGAATAAAGAAAAGCAAATTGAAAATATGAATATTTCATTCACAATTTAGACACTGTTATAGAATTATTTTACAGACGGTCAACATTGACACGAAATAATCAATCTTCCTTTCATATCATGAATGGCTGTCATACACTCAAAATATCTTTTTGGAATTCTTATAATGATAAAATTCTTTTCATGCGGTTTTTTTAAACTGGGGTATTTTTCTCCAGAATGTTTCATCGATCTGCCATCACCTTAACAAGATTTCTTTTCATGCTACAAAATGTAAACTTGAAAGATCAGAAAGTTGGGTTCTGCTAAATATCGAGTGCTACTGAAGTATTGTAGTAAGTGAGTATTTTCTTTATTCGTGAAGTGATAAATTGCTCTACATCTGAAGAATCTACTTCACATTGCAAAGAAAGCACAGTTTGTTGCAATTTATTATGCTTAAATGGCGTTCTTAATGTATTTTACTTTTCTTACTTGTATTATATTTCAAAAATTGATTTATATTTTCAATTCAACCTAAAACCATTAATAACGTAAAAGAGTTTATGCGCTTGAATAAAACATGAGGTTTCGTTTTACAGAATACTTAACAATGCATTCAGAAAGTTATATACCAAAAAATTATTTATTGATATAATCAAAATTAAACCAATAACAATAAGAAATAGTTCAATGCCCTTTTTTATGTTGTGAATATGAAATTGGACAACATAGAACTAGCTTCAGAAAAAAGAAAGAAAAAAAAATATAAAAAAAACCTTTTAGAAAATTACAAACAATATTTAACCTTATGATTAATAATATTTAAATAAACATTATTGAGTATCAGAAAAAGTAACGGAAATTCAGTTTAAACTTCATACACACATAATTATAGGAAAACATTTCAAATCGAGCAAACTACCGAAGACAAATTGGCATCGAATGTAAAGTAAACGTTAAGGAGTAAAATCTTTAAATAGAGTAAACTTTGACTATTTCCTTTAAAGAAACTTGAAATTTCCGTGGGTGTTGTAGTAGTTTAGTTTAAGGCAAAATCTCTCTTTTGTAAAAGAAAGAAATAGACCTACTTTAGATTATACGACAAATGTTTTAAAAAGGTTTTCCCAATGTCCCTTTGCTTTTATACCATTTGGAAATAAAATCGAAATGCACTATTCAGGAGAAAAAGATAAAATAAACGGAAAATTTACGATGCCTATAAATAAAGTTTAAACATAGAAAGTCGTTGAACGGATTCTAAGATTAAAACAGAAATCGGATATAAGCGTTGAATTCGATGTTCGCTCCCTCCTTATAGTCCGTTCGAACCATGTAAGTTTTTTATTAAAGTACGAAGATAACGTTCTTCCAGAATTAAAAATAACGAATCGATAATACATTTGATCGATATTACTTGAAATTACGTTTTTCGTAAAAGTTCTGCAGCATGTATGGTGCCTTGCAAACTTTAGAGTGAAAAAATATATTTAATCTATTCAAACACTTTCTTTGGTTAGACTATTTTAATCTTACAAATATATTTGATTGGTGGTAAATTTTCATGCATACAACCTTTATCACAAGACTAAGCTTATTTAATTTTTTTAAAACCAAAATAAAATTCATAAATTATATTCCACAATATCTTTCTTCCTGAAATCCATATTTTTATTATTTAAATGAAGGACTTGTTTGGCTTAAGTTATTTTATTGAGAAATATGATCGAAGTTAGATCATTAGATGTCCTAGAATTTCTCATAACTAATGACTGATTTTAAATCATCTCCTAAACTAGGTGAAGTCCGTATTATTACGGTTATGGTGACCTCTAATTGTGGAAAAATCAGAACCAGGAGCTGAATGATATTTTGGGGAAATCACTTTCAACCTCTACGATGGAAATCGGTAAAACCAGATCCGCCGAGCTAAATGAACATGTAGACCCATCGTTGTAACATTAAAAATAAAAATTCAATTGCCTATAGCCATAGAGACAGAAAAGTGACATATTCTTAAGAGTTTTTTAAGTTGTTATCAAACTTGTACCCTCTTGGTCAAAAAATTTAAAACAATGTTATTAACGCAATTTATGGGTTTTTCATACAAAGCATACTTTTGCAACTTTCTATTCGAAACTAACTTTCTCTCAATCTTCTGATTACAAAGTTTACATTTTATATTTGTTTTAACTCTCGGTTTATTAATTAAAAAGCCTCTAGTTAGAGAGTGGTTCGAAGAAACCCCTGAAGACAAGTCTGCTCCTGAATTTCTTCCGATTCCTATTAAAATGAGATATCCTATGATGTTCATTACCGTGAAGCAGAACTTTTCATTCTTCAATGATCTGTCGGTGACGCCTAGGGTAAGAAAGGAGTACCTGCTACCAGCGATAAATCGAGAAATAAAAGATTACCTATTAATGAAGTATTATAGGCAACAAGCTGATATCTGACCTTTTCTTCTAAATCAAGCATTTTAAACACGTTTATCATCAACGGCCACATTAAGTATTATGCATAAGGACGATGGCCGAATACAGAAAAATGTAGGAATGAACAAGGAAAAGATTTTTTCAATACTAAATAAAATCCATCATTATTGTCTTTTGGAATAACTTGGCAACATTTCTCGTTAACCAAATCTTAAAAAGTTGGTTGTATTTGTTGAATTGCATTTATTTTTAAAATCTAATACACATGCTGGTCTCTTAATCTTGATCTTTCTTCATTTTTAACATTTTTTTAAAGTAGAAAATAATTGTGCCACATAGACGTTAAAATGCCCCTTGTTACGCATAGCAAATTGAGAAATGGGTCGATTGCAAAAAAATTAAAAAAAAAAATTATTAAAAATTATTGTTATATTTATCATTCATTTTTACTTAAGTAATCAGTAGGATACAAGTAATGTTTTATTACCACTTTTTAATCCTATTCGTTATAAAATATAAGTCGCCTTCTAGGATAAATTCAATTCTACAGGCGGAGGAATAACTATCAGTATATCCTCGCGAGATCGGCAGCGAATGTGTTGAATGAATAAAAATAAAATGATCGCAAAATGTAGAGTGATTCTGCCAATGACCTCTTGCAATAAAGGAATGCAATATAAATCTCAGTGTCTTTCTTTCGTTTTGCAACCAGACACACTCTTTGAGAAAACTTTCAGTTTGTCATTATTTTAGATTTGTTTTCTTTTACTGTCAGTTTTCCTTACTATTATTTTACGGGGAAATAAAAGGAATATATTTGCCTTTTTATATTTAAAATACTGTGAACGGGAATTAACAACTGAACAAAGCACTGAGATATATTTCTGAGAAATGTCAGATAAACGTTATTTAACCGCAAAACATTCTATCTCTATTCATTATTTTGTTATGTGACTTGTACTATAAAAAATCAAATACAGTATGTAGGAGGATTATCTTTACAATTTTGACACTCAAGTAAACTGAAAAAATACTTTACAAATAATTTGATTGCTTATACATATCAAAATAACACATAAAATTTTGATTGCACGAAAAAGGTGTTTTATTTATCAGGTTGGTGTTTCGTGAAAATGAATTGATTAATAAATGAATTATTTGAAGGCGTTTATTAAAAAGAATGAACAAAGGTACGATTTGAATAAATAAACGAATGTTTTGAAGGAATGTATTAAAATTAATGAATAGATGAATGATTGGAGTGAATTTATTAAAATGAATGAATAAACGAATGATTTGAATGAATTTACTGAACTATTTTATTTGAATGATCACTTTCCGTTTGTCGTTATTTAAGATTTTATTTCTTTTTTTGTCGGTTTTTCTTACTATTAATTTATGGGGAAATAAAAAGAATATTGTTGCGTTTCGTACGAAATATAATGTGAACTCAATTAAAAACTGAACTAAACATTGAGATATATTTGTGAGAAATTTCACATAAATATTATTTAACCCCAAAGCATTATATTTCTGTTCTATCCCATCTATTCTTAAACACTTAACAATAACAAATAAAATTTCAGTTGTATGAAAAAGGTATTTTGTTACATTTGTCAAAATGAATTGATTAATAAATTAATTGTTTGAGCACGTTTATTAAAACGAATGAATAAACGAAGAATTTCAATAAATTTAAATTAATAAATAAATAAATGAATGTTTTAAATAAATGTATTGAAATAAATTAATAAATGAATGATTTGAATAAATGTATTGAAATAAATTAATAAATGAATGAGAAAACGTATGATTTGAATGAATAAATGAATTGTTTGAATGAATTTTTTAAAATGAATGAATAAATAAATTTTGTGAATGTATTTATTAAAATGAAAGAATGATTTGTATTAATTTATTAAAATGAATAAATACACTGATGATTCCAATTAATTTATTAAACTGAATTATGAAAAAAAAAATGACTTGAATGAATTTATTGAAATGAATGAATGAACAAACGAACTTATTGAAATGAATGAATAAACGAATGAATGTATTAAAATGAATTCGACATTTCAAATATTATTAAATTATGCTTTATCCATAAAAAAGAGATTCATTTCAGAAATACTTCACCATGGTCGCTGTAAGTACCGTGCAAAGCAGAAAAAGTTAAATTTAACACACTCAAGAAAACTAATATTTTTTATCTTATTTATTTTAAGCTTTACTAAGGAATATATTTGTAACGAGAATTTTTATGCACTAGTATTTTCTTAATATTAGTGTTATTATAATTATTCAAATTTTTGAAACCAGAATCGCTTTTTAAATATATTTAACATATTGTCTATGATATTTCATTTATATATATATTCTTACATAAGAAATAAATTTCAAAAAAACTGTTAATAATATTATTTTTTTTATTGCTATTTTTTAAATATTTTTTTTGAATAAAGTGTACTTCTACATTTATTATCGAGATGAATTAACCAAACTTATGTAGTCAATTTAAATAACGGAAAAAAAAAATTTATTTTGAAAAATTTTTAATTTAATGATTAGAAAACTTTGGTTATAGTTAGAATAAATTAATACAGCATTGAATACCAAAGAGAACAATATTTCTTGACTATATTTAATATGTTGAGTGATTTGTGCATCTTTCCTTCATGTTATTATATATTATTAAATAATAAATGATTGAGTAAAATAACTATTTTTAAAGGGATCTCGTATTCAATTTATTAAAAATGGAAATTAATCTCAAAATAAAAATATATATTAGTAAAATATTAATAATAATAATTTATAAAATATGTTGATCTCAAAACCAAAAATTATGTTTAGAAAAACTTTAACTCTATATTAGTAATTTAATGGTTCTCATTTTTTAATATTCAACAAACGTGACTTTTACTGGAGAAAAGAGAAAACAAATCTACAATTGAAAAAAGTACTTTGAGGTGCGAAAATATTGATTGTCTCAAATAACAATGTTCGGAAAAAAAAAGAACGTGAAATGTGATTAGTAAAAAAAAAACATTCCTCTCCGCATTAAAGGTTTGTTTACTGAATCCAATTCACTCGGAAAAATTCAGCACATCCAATCATTTGCTTTTCGCCATTTTCGGAAAGAATGTTTTTAGAAAATTTTTAGGAATCCATAATTCATATATTTAATCATTACTAAAAAAGTATTTAGTAAAAACACGTTTTCTTCTAAATTTTCATTTTTTAAAATGTTTTATTAAAAATCACATTTGATGCTGGGAAAGTTTAGAGTCTTAATTTTAATAAAATTTGTGTTTCGTGTATGCTATTATTACTGAAATATTTTTACGTCTTATTCATTCTGTGAGATTGAAAAGATAATCTTCGAAAATGTAGTTAAAGCCTTACTAAAGAAAATTTCTTTGAAGGTAAATAAATTTTTCCTTTAAAATAAAGTTTTATAGTAGAAGTCTAAAGCTTTAAATACAATTTTAATTATTTTTTATTTAAAATAAACATTGAATAGAAATTTAGTTGAAAGAGATAATTTTTTAATTAAATAAATCTTAAAAGGAAATATGGCACGATTAGTTACTTTCAAGGTATTATTAAACCTGCATCATTTAATTAACACATCACTTATTAAGCTTCCAATCTAGCTAAGAAGAACAATTTTTTTTTAGAAATTTGACTTTATTCGTCAACATAGTGTACTTCAAGAGTGATACATTCATTCCAATTCTCATCTAACTTTTCGATGTTTTTTTTGTAGAACGATTTGTCTTTGCTCTCAAAACAGGCCTCACTTTCTTCAATCACTTCGTCCTTTGAGCCAAATTTCTTTTCCGGGAACATCTTTTTGATGTTTGTAAAAACCCAATATTCGCTGGAATCCAGATCTGGAGAGTACGGTAGATGGGGAAACAATTCGATGCTTAATTCACTTAATTTAACCACAGTTTTCATCGACTTGTGACACTGGGAAATGTTTTTTTTTCTTAATTTCTACACTCTATCGATCCAAAAAGGACATGTAGTATTCGCTATTGATAGTTTTATCTTTCTGAGGATAGTCGATGAACAAAATACCGTGTGTGTACCAAAATACAGAAGCCATAAACTTTCTGCTGATTTTTGAGATTTTGGTCACTGTGGACGATTTCTCCTGACCAATCATCTGACGATCATATTGATTCAGGTGTATAATAGTGGATCCATGTCACATACCGATGCAAGAAATCCCTTTTTTTTATCGCTTAAACTGCTCCAAACAGCTCTCTGAATTCCAGACTCGTTGTTGTTCTCGGTCCTGTGTGACCAAACGCTGTACTCACTGCGAAAGCAACTTAAGCATGCTCAAAATTGTAAACACTACCTTGCGATGTCTTTTTAGTGTCAGCTATCTTAAACTTCACCTTAAGGTCTTTTAAAACTATTTTGTGAACTTTTTTTATGTTTTCAGGAACAATTGTTGATTACGGGCGACCAGGGAATTCAGCATCACAGGTATGTTTACGACCGCCTTTAAATTCAGCATACCTGTCAATAATAGTTGATTTCTCTGGTGCAGAATAGCCATAACGCTTATCAATCCATTGTTTGGCTTCTAAACCATTTTTCCCCATCAAAAAACAATGTTTAATCAACACGCAAAATTCTTATTTATCCATTGTTTTGAAAACTACTAAACTGGGGTCACTAAAACCTCTGTAAGCTGTGAACTAATTATCAGAATGTCATGATGAAATTTTGAAGGATTCTACGATCCAAAACTTATATGGGTCTGTCAGCAGTGTTGCCATATATGTATCAGATCGGAGACTTATTGAGTGATGTGTTACCTTATGATAAATCTCAATTAAAAATATCCGATGTTGAAACGTTTATTATTTATACAGCTTTTACACAACACATTACGAAACCCATTTCAAATTGTTTACTTAATTCTAATTCGGTCTCTGCACTTGTCTTGCTGCGTCACTACTCGCGCGTATGAGAAGACGTTCATTTAATATTGTGTGCATACTATATTTTTATACAAGTTTTATAATATTTTATTGAAATTTAAAAAAAAAAAACAACTTTTAATAATATTTTATCTATATTCTATATTATTACAAAATTTCCTAGAATTCAAAATCTTTTTCCAGATGTACAAAACTCGAATTTCAGATGTTATTATGATATGCCTTGAAGTTTTTCACCAAGACTTATCAAACTTTGAACAAAATAAATCCTCTTTGCCAGCACCAGCACAGTTTCGAAAACCCACAGATTTTTACCAGAGAGCAACATAATCCTGTTTCATTCCAAAATATATTCTTTCGGCAGCAGAAAATACCGTTTTCAATTTTCGGTGAAACAGATTTGTGATAAAACAAAAAATGCAGACAAATATGAGCAACTCTCGTTCTTATCAATCTTCTGTATGAGAAATAGACTTAGGAGAAAGTAAATGTATTCAATATGAATATTTATTTTCGAAATCGCATGTTTTATTCATTTTGGCGGGACACATCTTCTGCGGCGCACAGGTCGACCGCCATTTAATATGTTCCAAAGACATGCCTATCTGCACCGAATATTCCGGTCACGTGATATTTCTCGTTAGTGGCATTTCGCAAGTTATAAGCAGAAAAAACAAATTCCTTCGTCGTTCGTTTTCAAATGCACTGATGCTCTTTTCAACACATACTCCTTTATGGAACGAATTTATTCTATTTTTACAAATATTTCTGTGTCTTCCTTCTTTTATTTTCACTATAAGGCATAACGTTATATTAAAAGTTGCCATTATTTGCAAGTAGTTTTTAACGAAGACAGAAAAACCCACATTAATATAACAGGCTACTAGGGTTTGTATTAGTAAACACTTTCTCATAATTTTATTTGAACTTAATTGGTAAATTGTTTTTTAAAATATATTAGAATTTCATTATTTTTTAGAACATTTCATTACAAATTTTTGAAATCAAAGGCTGATATTGCATAAAACACATATTGCTCATAAATGCATTAATGAAACAATTTAGACAATTTTTCAAAATGTGTATGATATTTATTCCAAAAAAAATCTCTTGAATTTAAAAATAAATTTACTAAATTCGCTTATATACTATAGGTTCGTCACTCTATGTTCATCTTGTGCACACGAGGGCTAAACAGACAGGGACCTACAGTTTAACAAGGATTTCAATCCACTCAAAAAGTCCATGCCACCACCAGGAGTCGAACTTGAAGCCTGTAAATCCAAAGGCCATATCACTAGCCACTTGGCCACCAGGACGCGTATGTTACATGAAAAAACTCAAAACGTTTTAAACAGGTAACCTAACCATCGCTATGAGATGCTTATAAACACTATTTAATAAGCCACCACTGGGTTTCCCTGTTTCAGAGACCAGTGACTGCAACGAACGTCACCAGCGAATAGGACTTCAAACCCAGGCAGGGTGAGCACTTCATCATTGAGGCACCAGTCGGACAAACTGCTAACCATTCTTTTTTTTTAAATATTTTTTAAGTGATATTAAGTGATGTTCAATTGATGTGTTTTTAAAGTTAAATAACTCTGAAATATTTCATAAAATAACAACAGCAGCCGACACAGATTCAAAATATCTTTTCATCTGTGAAATTTACAAGTAAAAGGGAACATTATTGATTTCCGATTCATGAAACTACGAGTGAATATTTATTCCTCCTAAAACGTTCAAATAAAAAAAAGATTCTCCCTTATGTTACCATATAAAATTTGCAACGCAATATATTTTTTTCTATTGGCAACAATTTAAAGCAAAACATATCATATCTGAATTTGTAAAAAAATAATAACTTTTTCGTATTCCAGAATAAAATACAAGTTTTGTCATAAAGTGCCATTTCTTACGACTGGTTTTTTGTTAAAAAAGTAAAAAAAAAAGTTTTAAAATCGATAAAATCTGATGAAAGGTTTGTTACAATATAATTTTTTTTTTAAATTCTCTTTTCTGACTGATGTTCAGTCAATATTTTTACAGAATTTAAACGTTAATTTAAATTTTGATTACTATTGTACTAACAGCAAATGTTTTAATTTCTTTTATTGCTGCCTTTATTTTAACTGCTTAGCTATCTTTATATATTAGATTGGGGGAAAAATGCATCATATTTACGTGAACTTCAAGACTTTATTTAACATCATTATTTATCATTTTCGTATTACCAATTTTGGTTACATATGCACCGTTTGTTTTATAATTTGTTGCCATTTTAAATGCAGCTCCATAATGTCTCTCTCATAGAAGTCTTGATCTTTATTGGCGAAAACTCACGTAATCGATTTTCACAATCTTCTCTTGACGCCACTTTCTTATCACTAAGGAATTTTTGCAATGCAAGAAAAACATGGTAACTCTTTGATGGCAGCACATCATGGTGATTTTCGCGCAATGTTGTCTTATGGGACCCACATCTCAATCCCAGCTACCATCCATTTAAGAAGCGTATCGTTTTCATTCCGTTTGACCAAGGTTTTGCAGATATAAATTTGATCCATCATTTTTTTTTGTGTTAATTGGGGCACCCAAACATCAAGCTCCTTTTTGAATCCAGCTTTGTGCAAATGGTTTAAAACTGTTTGATGGTCCATCTTTAGCTCCTGGGCGATGCGATCACTGCTAACATGCTGGCCAACTTCGGTTATTTTTGTGATTTTCTCGACATTATTAACGACAGACCTACTTGTGAGAGGCACATGCTTAACATCAAAAATACCTGAACGGAATCGACGAAACCAAAATTGAACGTCATTGGCTGTTACAACATCAAGACAGTAAACATCATTCCCAATTTCATATATATAGATCATTCACCTTTCATTTTACAATGTATTCAAAGATTTTCTAAATTTAAAAATGAATTTATAAGAAAATCCTGCAAATATGTGGGATCGACATATATGGATGGGGATTTAAATCCAAGAGAAGAATAAATCACATTCTCAAAGCAATCTCTCTCTCTTTAATGTTCAGGTAAAGAATGTTTTAACTTGTAAGCAAGATGTTAGTTGTCTGCTTTGTTATTTCTGAATAGCATATCTGTTGTTGCTTGTGTCATCTTCTCTTGTAAATCAAAGGTGCTGATCTGAATTATTCATGTCTATCTTTTATTTATTTATTAGTATTATTATTTATTTTTTGGCAAAAGCGTGACTTTAAATAAGAGAGGTAAGGAAATCGAAGCTAAAGGTTCACGTTTCATGGCCTGCCCAAATATGTTTATACTTCCGCTCTCGATCAACGCAAATATATTCTGGCGTTTGGACAAGAATGTTGGAAAAATATTTACTCGTCTTATCGTTAAAATGAGTATGTGAGTGTATGTTCAAACACGCTTTTACTGGGGAATTTGTAGTAAAATATTATGTTTCTTCAATCGTTAGAAAAAGTTATTCTCAGAAATCCTTTTATGAAAGTTTGCTTTTATGTAAATATTTCAGAATTTTATTAAAAATGGGACGATTGCTTGAATATCAGAATTTATATGTTCTGAAAATAAGGATGGCGTTATTTTTAGTCTTCTGTATAAAATAAAAACATAAAATTCATCGAAAAAATTTATTTTTTGTGATGGAACATCATTATGAGAACAGAGATCTGCAAAGGAGACATCTGGCAGATATACACTATTTAAATACTGTGGGAGAGTTTTGAGACTATAAATTAAATGTGCTCACATCTGCTATAAGGACATGAATATTTTGTTGTTGACTTTTGAATATGAACAATCACTATGATCAAAGGGAATTAAGGGAATAAGGGGAATTGAATTTTAAAAAATGCATAATTAACAACAAAACTTTTTTCACTTATTATAAAAATGCCATTCATTACAGTATTTAATAGATTCGATGTTTCATTGCAGAATGTTTCTTATATTATACTCTTTAAAATAAAAATGACGAATTGTTTACGTACAAAGAACTAAAGGATAACTGCTTTACATGCATGTTATATATGAAATGTTATGTTATATAATGTTATTTATGAAATTAAAAATACAGATTCTAAATGGGAAACTATAGTTGCAGTTAACATGAGATTGACCAAATTAATCCTAAATTTTCACTGATTACTACAATTTAAAACGACATTACCTTTTAAAGCATTACTTTTTCTTTCTTTAAGCAGAATGAATCGTAACTTATTCCTTTAAATGGAAGATAAAATTAAAGAACTTAGTATTATAATAATAATAATAATATATAAATTGATATAATATAATAAAAAAAATAATATATTTGCAATTTTCAATACGTTATATGTAACTTTTAATCTGGTTTTTTATTAAAAAGCAATTTCCTTAAATTATTTAAGTATACGTGGTGCATTTTATTTTGTGTTTGTGTCATCCGTGTTCTATTTTGTCTCACATTAAATGAAGATTTTGGTAAATAGTACTGATGTTGGAAATGAAATAACTGAATTCTTAATATAAAATATTACTTTTGGGGTTATCATAAAACAAACCAAACATATGGAAATGATTAATTACAACTTGTCATTCGCAGTTTTGAAATATTTATATATAATGAAAGGTTAGCGAAGTCAACGTGAAAAAATTACTATGTTACTAAAAACCTTGATTCTGCAAATAATCACATTATTATCCACACTAGTTAAAATTAAAATATATTTAAATTGGTGTTTTTTTTTTGTCTAAAATGATTATGTATAAGTATTAAAATTATTAAAAATTTCTCAGAATACCTAAAGAAATTTCTATAATTGGCAAAAATGTTCTTTTATGTAACTATATCTTTTAACTATAATATATTTAGTGTTGAAATTTTAATAGTTTTTAATTATTTGAACTATAAATTAAGAAAATAATGTAATTGTTGTCTAATACTTTTATTGAATACATAATTTTTAAATTTGATCAAAATGAAATTACTAAATTTAAATTTAGCTATATATATTTTTTTAAACGACACATATATTTTTACGAAACGCATAGAAATCCTCACAAATCTTTTAAAAATTTAAGTAATTTTTAGTGGTTAACAATATTAAAAATCTTAAAGTGCATTTCATTTTTATTGCTATAGAATTTTTCATGATGCAATAAATTGTAATATAAAAGAATATGACACTGGCTCTCATCAATTCAAAATATTTTTAATAGAATATCAAAATTATAATATTTTAGATTTTTATTATTTATATTTAATTTTAAATGCTACAGAATATGTAAATGATATTGATAGTTTCAAATTAAATTGTTTATTAAATTTTTTTGTAAATATATTCAGAGGTAAACGAATAACAATAATAATTAGTATAATTGCGATATTATGTTGTGAATATAAAATTGAACAACATAGAACTACATTCAGAAAAGAAAATTTAAACTAATACAAAAAACGTTTTTAAAAAATTACACATAATATTTAAGCTTATGGTTAAGATACTTAAATAAACATAATTTATTGACTTGAGTATCAAAAAAGAGCAATGGAAATTTAGTTCAAATTTAAGATGAGAAAAAATTTCAAATCGAACAAAATACCGAAGACAAATTGGCATCTAATGTAAAGTTAGTTAAGAAATAAAACCTTTAAGTAGAGCAAATGTTCCCTATTTCCTTTAAAGAAAACTTCAAAATTTCGTGGGTGTTGTAGTAGTTTAGTCCGAGGCAAAATCGTTCTCCTGTGAAAGAAAGAAATACGGCTGCTTTAGCTTATACCGACGAATGTTTTAAAACGGTCTTTCCAACGATTCTTTGCTCTTATACCATTTGGAAATAAAATCGAAATGCACTGTTCTAGAGGAAAAGATAAGATCGACGGAAGATTTACGACGCCTGTAAATAAACTGTAAACTTAGAAAGTCGCTGAACGGAATCTAAGAATAAAACAAAAATCGAATCTAAGTTTTGAATTTGATGTTCGGTCTATTCATTCGAGTCATGTAAGTTTTATATTAAATTATAAATATCTTCCAAATTTAAAAAACTAGTAAATGATAAATTACATTTTGTTAAGGTATCTTGAATTTTTTTTCGTACAAAATTCTATAACACTATATAAACTTATAGTGAAAAAATATATATATCATCTACTCAAAAACTCTTTTTTGTTTCTAGGATTTTAATCTTAGAGATATACATGATTGATGTTAAATTTCCCTCCTTGAAACCTTTTTTCGCAAAACTGGATTTTTTAACCTTTCTTTAAAACCAAAAATACAATTTATAAATTACACTGAAGTGACAAAAGTCATGGGATATCAATATGCAAATTTTCAGATGGCAGTAGCATCGCGTAGAACAGGTATAAATGCGCAGTGCTTTCGCAGAGCTTTCATTTCTGTTCAAGTTATTCATGTGAAGAGGTTTTGACGTGATGATGACCGCACGACGGGAATTAACAGACTTTGAACGCGGAATGTTAGTTGGAGCTAGACCCATGGGTCATGCCATTTCGGAAATCGTTAGGGAATTCAACATTCCCAGATCCACTGTGTCAAGAGTGTGCCGAGAGTATGAAATTTCAGGCATAACATCCCACCATGGACAGCGCAGTGGTCGACCGCCTGCACTTAACGACCGAGACCGGGGCCGTCTGCAAAGAGTCGTAAATTCAAACAGACAAGCAACACTGCGTCAAATAACCGCAGAAATCAATGTGGGACGTACGAGGGACTTGTCTGTTAGAACGGTGCGGAGAAATTTGGCTTTCTTGGGCTATTCCAGCAGAAGACCGACTCGAGTGCCTTTACTGACAGAACGACATCGCTTGCAGCGACTCTCGTGGGCACGTGAGCATATCGGTTGGTCTCTAGATGAATGGAAAACCGTGGCCTGGTCCGATGAGTCACGATTTCAGTTGGTAAGAGCTGATGGTAGGGTTCGAGTGTGGCGCAGACCCCACGAAGCCATGGACCCAAACTGTCAGCAAGGCACTGTTCAAGCTGGTGGTGGCTCCGTAATGGTGTGGGCTGTTTTTTAATGGCATGGACTTGGTCCTCTGGTGCGACTGGACCGAACATTGACTGGAAATGCTTATGTTCAGCTACTTGGCGATCACTTGCAGCCATTCATGTACCCAAACAACGATGGGATTTTTATGGATGACAATGCGCCATGTCACCGGGCCACAACTGTTCGCGATTGGTTTGAAGAACATTCTGGACAATTCCAACGAATGATCTGGCCACTTAGATCGCCCGACATGAATCCCATCGAGCATTTATGGGACATCATCGAGATGTCTGTTCGTGCCCAAAATCCTGCACCATCAACGCTTTCACAATTATGGACGTCTATCGAGACAGCATGGCTCAATATTCCTGCAGAAGACTTCCAACGACTTGTTGAGTCCATGCCACGTCGTGTGGCTGCACTTCGCCGGGCGAAAGGAGGGCCGACACGATATTAAGAGGTATCCCATGACTTTGGCACTTCAGTGTATATTCACAATTCCCCAATATCTTTCTTCCTGAAATCGACATTTTTATTACTTAAAGGAAAGACTTGTTAGGCTGAAGTTGTTTTATTAAGAAATATGATCGAAGCGAGATCATTCGATGACGTAGTGTTTCTCATCTACTGATTGAGTGCGAATTATCTCCTAAACATGGCGAAGTCCATAGTATTAAGTATACGGTGACGTCTAGTTGTGGAAAAATCATGCTGGAGGAGAGTAGATGATTTGTATGATAGCTAATTGTATGATATTTGTATGATGATAGCTGTTTTGTTCACCAGGAGCTGATGAAACAAAACAGCTTTCAACCTCTTCGATGGAAATCGGGAAAACCAGATCCACTGAGCTGAAGTAAGAGTTAAATCCACCACTGTAATCTAACAAAGGAAGGTCAATTGCCTATAGTCCTAAAAAGTGACATATTCTGAAAAGTTCTTTAAGTTGTTATCCAACTTGTACCCTCATCATCTCATAAGTTAAGATGTTACTAACACATTTTGTTAGGCTTTTTGACAAAAATCATACTATTGTAACTTTCTATTTTAAACTAACTTTCTCTCGTTCTTCTAATTACAGAGTTTCCAACTTATATTTGTTTTATCTCTTTGTTTACCAGTTAACGAAACTTCTAGTAGGAAGTTTCTTTTAGTTACAAGTTCTTCTATTTCGGGCAAAAATCCCTCAAGGCAAAGTCTGCTCCTAAAATCTTTCCGAATCCTGTTAAAATGAGCTATCCTATGATGTTCATTACTATGACCCAGAACGTTCAATTATTCAATGATCGTTCGGTGACCGCTAGCGTACCAAAGGAGCAGCTGCGTCCAGGGATAAATCGAAAAATAAAAGATTAATTATCACGAAGACATTATAATTTACAAGCTGAGATATGATTTCAATATTTTTTTTTAAAATCAAGCATTTTAACCCATTAAGTGTTATACAGAAGGACGAGGACCGCATATAGAAAGTTTTGCTAATAAACAAGAAGATTCTTTTATTATTACCATTGCAGAAAATAGTTATTATTATATATGCAGAGACACCAGCCATGTGGGAATAATTCATAAAAAATTGAAAAGCAGTTTGCTTTTGATTTTTGAATATACAATATTTAAATGAAATCTGCCCTTTATTTGCTTTCGAAGTAATTTGGCAACATTTTTTGTTAACCAAACCTCAAGAATTTAGTAGAATTTTTCAAGTTACATATATTTTTAAAATGAATTACACATGCTGATCTGTTAATTTTTATCTCTCTCCGTCTTTACCATTTCATGCAATTGAAAAGTTGTTTCCATGTATATGTGATACCAAACACACATGAAAAACATGTAGCTCATACTACATTGAAAAATGGGTCGATTGATAAATAAAAAAAAATGTTTATTGACTATGGTTATAATTATTATTCATTATAACTTAAGTAATCAGTAGGATGCATATAAACATGTTTTATGACAATTATGACATATGCTGGTCTGTTAATCTTGCTCTTTCTTCATTTTAATCACTTTTTAAAATTGAAAATATTTGTTTCCATAAATATGTGTTTTGCCAAACAAAGATGAAACGCACCTTGTTGTTTGTTTCCGAAAAGAATATTCAGAAGCAGGCCGATTGAAATAATTTAAAGAAATTTTCTTTAAATTATGGTTATAATTATGATTCATTATTATTTAAGTAATCAGTAGGATACATAAAATGTTTTATGATCATTCTCAATCTTATTCGTTATAAAATGTAAGTCGCCTTCTGGGAAAAATCCAATATTTAAAGGCAACGCAACAACTGTGAACACATCCTCGCGAGACCGGCATCGAATGTGTCAAATGAATAAAAGGAAAATGATCGCAAAATGAAGAGTGATTCTGCCAAACCAGTGGTTAACCGAATCTTAGGGATTTTATGAATTTATTGAGTCGCATTTATTTTTAAAATCGGTTACACATGCTGGTCTGCTAATCTTTATCTTTAACCAACCATATCATTTCTTGAAGTTTAAATAGTTGTTCCCACAAATATGGCCTGCCAAAAAAAAAAAAAAAAAAAAAAAAAAAAAAAAAAACATAAATTAGGCATTTTTACTCATAGCACATTGATAAATTTATCGATTGATAAATATTTTTTAAAAAAAGTTATTGTTATAATTATTATTCATTATTAATTAAGTAATCAGTAGGATACACATAATGTCTTATGATCACTTTCAGTCCTATTCGTTATAACAAGTAAGTGTTCTGGGACAAATCCGATTTCTGAAGGTGGAACACAATAACTATGAACGCATCCTCGCGAGATCGGCAGCGAATGTGTCAAATGAATAAAAGGAAAACGATCACAAAATGAAGAGTGATTCTGCCAATGGCCTCTAGCTATAAAAGAATTCAACATAAACCTCAGTTTCTTTCTTTCGTCTTACAACCAGACACACTCTTTGAGAACACTTTCCGTTTGTCATTCTTTGATATATTTTTCTTTTATTGTTAGTTTTTCTTACTATTAATTTATGGTGAAATAAAATGGACATTGTTGCCTTTTTTATTTAATATAAAGGGAACGTGAACCAACAACTGAACAAAGCACTGAGATGTATTCATTCAAATCATTTGTTAAAAAAAATAAATGTGAATTTTTGTGCAAAATTTGAGAGAAAATCTTATTTAAAAACAAAATATTATAATTCTATTCGCCATTTTGTTATTTTAATGATAAAAAATCAAACACAGTATGTATGAGGAATATCGTAACAAATTTGATACTCAATTAAACTTGAAAGAAATACAATAAAAATGTAATTTTTTATACGAATAACAATAGTGCGGGAAGTTTGATTGTATGATCATGATGTTTTGTTAGTTTTGTACAAAATAAATGAATGAATTTGAATTAATAAATGTATAAACGAATGATCTAAATCAATTTATTAAAATGAATGAATGAACGAATGATTTTAATAAATAAATAAGCAGATGAATGTATTGAAATGAATTCAAAAATGCAAATACTGTTAAATAATGTTTTATCCATAAAGAAGCGATTAAATCCAGACTCATTTCCTCATGGTTGCTGTAAGTATTGTGTAAAATATAAAAAGTAAAATATAACATACTCCAGAACTCTATATTAGTAATTCAATGCTTATTATTTTTTACTATGTAACTAACGTGACTTTTACTAGAGAAAACTAACTTTTACTTTTTAAAAGAGAAATCAAATCAACAAATGAAAAATTACTTTTAGGTAATATAATATAACACGATAATACGGTATAATAATGCTCGAAAAAAAATACCGCAAAATGTTCTCCGTAAAAAACGCTCTTCTTCAAATATCAGGTTTGTTACTGAATTCAATTCACTCGGAAAAATCCAACACATCCAATGATCTGTTTTTCACCATTTTTGGAAAGAATGTTTTTCGAAAAAGTTTTAGCTGTCCATAATTCATACACTTAATCACTACTATGAAAGTATTTAGTAAAACATATTTTCTTCTAAATTTTCATTTTATTTAAATGTTTTACTACAAATCATATTTGATACTGTGAAAGTTTAGAGTTTCCATTGTAATAAAATTTGTACTAAACTTTTTATGTTTTGTTTCTCTTCATATTATTATTGGAATATTTTTATGCCTTATTAATTCTGTGAGATAGAAAAGACAACTTTCAAAAATGTAGTTAAGCCTTCCTGAAGATATTTTCTTCTAAAGTAAATACATTTTTCCCTTAAAATAAAGTTTTATGGGAAAATATTAAAGCTTTAAATGTATTTTTCGTTTTATTTGTCTTGAAATAAACCTTTAATTGAAATTTAAGTGAAAGAAAGATTTTTTTAAAGGCAGAAAGGTTAAAAATGAAGTGTTTCACAGCTAATTTTTTTCCTTACTTCTAGTAAAAGTACGTACTTTTTCTGAGGAGTCATTCAGAAACATGAATACGCTACTTATATCATATGCATGCATACATACGTATACATATTTAATTTTTTATTAAATTTTTTTGATTTGTTTGGAGTCTATTTTGGTCCTCGAACCCAAAGGATGCCATTCAAGTGCCATTCAAGATAATTGACTTTGTTTTATAGTAAACGCCAGCTTGTGTGGATTATGGAAATTGTGAAGGGGGTAAAAGTAGCTTACATGGGACACTCAACAGAGATTATGGAAACGACTGTTCGATTGATATACACTGTGTTGCAGAAGAATGTATGATTCTGTGAAATTTATAAGTTGAATCCAATTAGCCGATTTTTGTGCTTTACGTAATAATAAAAATATTCAATGTTGGAAAATACAGCTTTTACACAAAGAAACGCATTTCAAAATATTTACGTAATTCTAATGCAGTCTCTGTACGTGTCTTGATGTCAAATGATATTACTCCTACTCGCCCATATAGATGTATAGGCTTCCATTTAATATTGTGTGTATATATCAACAAACACGTTTTGCAATACTTTATGGAAACCTTAAAAAATTAAAAAAACAAATTTTTAATAATATTTTTACGTATATTCTATACTATTGTAAAGTTTCCTTGAATTCAAAATCTTTTTCAAATGCACAGAATTCGCATTGCAGATGTTACTGTGAAATGCCTTGAAGTTTTTCATGTTCTCCTTGTCAATCAATGCTTATCAAACTTTGAACAAAATAAATCCATTCTGCCAGCACCAGCACAGTCTCCGAAACCCCTCAGATTTTTACCAGAGAGCAACGTCATCCGATTTCATTCCAGAAGATATTCTTTCGGCATCCGAAAAAGGTATTTTCAATTTTCGGAGAAACAGCTTTGAAATGGAAAAAAAAATGCTGCCAAATATGAGCAACTCTCGTTCTTATTAATCTTCTGTACGAGGAATAGGCTCAGGAGAAAGTAAATGTATTCAATATGAATATTTATTTTCGAACCGCATGTTTTATTCATTTTGGCGGGACGCATTTTCTGCGGCGCTCCAATATGTGTTCCGAGACATGGCTTTTTTGCACCAAGCATTCCGGTCACGTGACATGTCTTGTCAGTGGCACTTCTCAGGACATAATCAGAAAGCAGATTCCTCCGTCATTTGTTTTCAGATGCACTGATTTTCCTTTCGACACATGTTCCTTTATGGAGCCAATTGATTCGGCTGCTGCACATTTTTCTGCGTTTTCCATCTTTTATTTTCCCTTTTAAGGGCCTGAGTGGCCGAGTGGCTAGCGCTCTGGCGCTCGGTACCACAGGTTTCGGGTTCAAGTCCCGGCGGTGCCATGGATGTTTGTAGTGGTTCGGAATCCACTTTAAAAAGTAGGTCCCACTCAAATAGGATCGTAGAGCGTTGCGGGGGCATTGTGACTCCATGTTCGTGGCTTATCTTCAAGTTATACGCGCCCACTGGGTAATGCAAAGTGAGTATGTCGGTGCAGAATACAAAGGCATACAAAGACCAAGCTGTCTGTGTTTGCCAGCTGTATTAGAAAGAAAAAAAAATTTCCCTTTTAATGCATAACACAATATAATTTGCTATTATTTGCAAGAACTTTCTTAACAAAGGTTGAAAAACGCACATTAATATAACACTCCACTAGCGTTTATATTAGTAAAAATTTTCACATAATTTTATTTGTACTTAATTGATAAATTATCTTTTATAATTTTAGTGAATTTATTAGAATTTTTTATTTATTTAGAACATTTTATTAGAAATTTCTGAAATTCAATTCTGATATTGCATAAAACACATACTGCTCATAAATGCATTAATGAAACAATTTAGACAATTGTTTCATTAATTAGTATGTATAATGTTCATACCAAAATAAAAGTATATTAGAATCTTCAAATTTGATTAATTTCTTAATTAATTACAATTTGTATGCGTAGTTTGTACTGTACATTGATAGGCCTTATGTCCCACTCATATATAGCAAGAAAAAAATCCCTTGAATTTAAAAGTGAATTTCCTAAATACGCGTATGTTATAGGAAATCGAGTGAACAGCAATTAAATCATTTTGAGCATAACATGTTAATAGCGTACGTTAAGTTCAAAACGCTGTAAATAGGATCGTAAACAAACCTAATCAACTATATGAGATGATTATAAACACTGTTTAAGCCGCCACTTCATTGTTTCAGAAACCAGTGACTGCAACCAACTTCAATAGTGAATTCGGCACTGAATTCTCTGTCAAACAGGCTGCGCACATCATCAAAGGGCCACCAGTCAGACACACTACTAACCATGTTTGTAATATTTTAAAAATGATATTAAATGATGTCCAATTGATGTTTTTATAGCAAATAATTCTAAAATATTTCATAACATAACAACTGCTGTCGAAACAGATTCAATATCTTTTCATCAGTACAAGTAATATGGTACATGGAAAATTATTGATTTACGATTCATGAAACGACGAGTGACTATTTATTCCTTCTAAAACGTTCAAATACAAAAAAATTTTCCCTTATGTTACCATCTAAAATGTGCAATGCAATATATATATATATATTTCTATTTGCAGCAATTTAAAGCAAAACATATCATATCTAGATTTGTAAAAAAATATTAACTTTTTCGTATTCCAGAATAAAATATAGGTTTCGTTATAAAGTGTCATTTTTATAGACTGATTTTGTTTTAAAAGAGTAGAAAAAAAAAAAGGTTTAGAATCGATAAAATAGGATGAACGATTTCTTACATTTAAAATTTTTTTCATAAAATATTCATTCTCACTGATTTTAAGACAATAATTTTAGAGGAATTAAACATTAAATTAAATTTTCATCACTAATTTATTAATAGCAAATACCATATATGTTTGAAGAGTTAAATCCAAAAGAAGAACCTATCCAGTCTCAGAGCAATCTCTTTCTCTTAACTTTCAAGTAGAGAATGCTTTTACCGGTAGACAAAATGCTAGTTGCGTGATTTGTTACTTCGGAACAGCATGTCTATTGTAGCTTGCGTCATCGTCTCTTCGAAACCAAAAGAGACGATCTGAATTATTCATGTCTATCTTCTTTTGTCTTGCAAAAGCAAGATCTCTGAAGAGATGAAGTAAGAAAATAGAAGCTGAAGGATCACGTTTCATGGCCTGCCCAAATATGTTTATACTTCCGATCTCGATCCATGCAAAGAGGTTCTGGCGTTTGGACAAGAAACTTGGACAAATATTTTCTACTCATATCTTTAAAAGGAGTGTGTGAGTGTATTTTCAAACACATTTTTACTGCGGAATTTCTTGAAAAATATTGTATTTCTTTAATCGTTAGAAATAGTTCTTTTTTTTTGGAAATCTTTTTATGAAAGTTTGTTTTTATGTAAATTTTTTACAATGTCGTTAAAAATGGAACCATTGCATGACATCAGAATTTATATACACTGAAAAGGATGATGACTGCATTTTTTTTATTTTTGTCTAAAATAAAGGCATAAAATTCATAGGGAAAAGTTATTTTTGAATGATGAAACAACATTATGTGAACCGATATCTTCAAAAGGAACATCTGGCGCATATACACCATTTAAATAATATGGGAAAGTTTCGAGTCTACGAATTAAACGGGCTCACGTCTGCTAGATACGCAAGATTGATTCGATAGTTTCTTTTGGATATAGACAAATCATTCTAATCATTATAGCAGTCTAAAACAGCCAACTTTTAATTCCATTTTATTTTTTTCTATCAAAAACAAACTTCAATTTCCGCAGATATTATAAGATATTTTTATTATAAGTGAATGATTTTGTAAATGTAAACTTCACTCTAATTGGACTTATAACTTTGACCAAATGTAAAAATTAGTATTTAGTTCAAATGAAAATAAAATATTTTGGATATTATGGATACTAAATATGGATTAATTATAAATGAAATATGTTTAATTAATTAAGGATATAATGCTTTAATGAAATCATCTTGATTATATTTTCAAGAATATATCGGAGTCTCTTTAATATTTCAATTACTATATCCTCATTGAATTATTAATTAGGCGTTATTTGGGGAAAAAACATCTTAAGATGACATTTTTAGTAAAGTCATTATAAATTTCTAAGAAACAATTTATCACTTTGTTAAATGTATTAAGGACAAAACAATTAACAAATAATAAGAAATAGGGAAAAGTAAATTGAAAATATGAATATTTCATTCACAATTTACACATTATCGTAGAATTATTTTACAGACGGTCAACATTGACACGAAATAATCAATCTTCCTTTCATGTTATGAATGCCTGTCATATGTTCAAAACATCTTTTTGGAATTCTTATAATGATAAAATTCTTTTCATGCGGTTTTTCTAAACTCTGGAAACTTCATCGATCTGCCATCACCTTAACAAGATTTCTTTTCATGCTACAAAATGTAAACATGGAAGATCAGTAAGTTGGATCCTGCTAAGTATTGAGTGCTATTGAAGGGAGTTGTTTCCATTATTCATGAATTGAAAAATGGCTCTACTTCTGAAGAATCTACTTCACATTGAAAAGAAAACACAGTTTACCGCCATTCAACACGTGCTAATGACGTTCATGACACATTTTAGTTTTATTACTTGAGTTATATTTCAAAAAATTATTTATATTTATATGCAACCAAGGATTATTAAAAAAGTAAAAGGACTGATGCTTTTGAAGGAAAACTGATGATTTTTGTTTTGGAATACTTAACAGTACACATGGAAAATTCTTAACCCAAAAATACTAAATTTATTAAAGGAATATGAATACATTCTATTAATGCATTTTTCGTTCTATTAATATATACATATCCTCCCACCAAAGTGATTAAAACATAAAATATTTATTTGTATGAACATTTTGTAATATTTTATATTGTTTCCCACAAAATGGTCATAGTTGTAATCAAATAATATTCTTCTATCTATTCATCTTTAGTAAGCACATATTAAATAAATATATGAATTGAGAAGAAGAATTTCAGGCATTTCTCGGAATTATTAAAATCGTTCGTAACAGGTTTATGTTTTCTAAATAAAATACAATGAAAAGAAGCCATGGGACGAGGTAGCACCAACTAGTACAAAAAGGAAAAAGAAAGTACAAAAAGGAAAGAAATGGAACTTGTACAAAATGGAAAGAAACGGAACTAGTACAAGAAGAAAGGAAACGGAACTAGAACACAAAGGAAAGAAACGGAACTAGTACAAAAAGAAAAGGAACGGAACTAGTACAAAAAGAAAAGTAGAAGCAAGTACAAAAAGAAAAGTAGAAGTAAGTACAAAAAGAAAGGAAACGGAAATAGTACAAAAAGGAAAGAAACGGAACTAGTACAAAAAGAAAAGTAGAAGCAAGTACAAAAAGAAAGGAAACGGAACTAGTACACAAATGAAAGAAACGGAACTAGTACAAAAAGAAAAGGAACGGAACTAGTAGAAAAAGAAAAGGAACGGAACTAGTACAAAAAGAAAAGTAGAAGCAAGTACAAAAAGAAAAGTAGAAGCAAGTACACAAAGGAAAGAAACGGAACTAGTACAAAAAGAAAAGAAACGGAATTAGTACAAGAAGGAAGGGATATATTTTCCCCAACTTTCTGCTTCTCTAAAATAGAAGAAAGTGCTCTATTTTATTACTACTCTATGCATGTCAGAGTAACAAGTGAGTGCGAGGCTTTCTCATGGGTCGTTGTGTCTGATTTCAGTACTATCTGGGGAGCTCAACATCTTAAATGCATCGGCTGCAAAACGCATGCGCACTGCTTATAAGAAAGAGGGCATCAAATCAGATTTTCTCGATGTTTCTTATCAAATGTAAACTCATTGCTCACATTGAATTCCAATTAAAATGTGAAATTTAATTTAAATACATGTAACTAATTTAAATAATGTATATTATATATAACAGGTGGGCTGAAACGATCGTAGGCTGACAGCAGCCTACGAAAGTATCAGACCACCTGGATACTAGTAGATCCATCTAATCTACTAGTATTAAATCCATATGATTTTTAGTTAGCCCTAACCATCAAAAGACACGTGTATAAATTTGGCAGCTGTTGTATTATTAGTATGTGAGTTATAGCATTTTTAGTGTTCATCATGTGCAGTCCACTCGACTAACTGTCGATCGGACTCCGGTGTGAAATGATGGAGCCATGTTTCCTCCATTGTCACATATCGAAGCAAAAATTCGGGTTTATTACGATTGAACAGCTCCAAACACTGCTTAGAATCATCAATTCGTTGTTGTTTTGGGTCGATTGTGAGCTCGCGGGGCACCCACTTTGAACAGAGCTTTCGCATATCCAAATATTCCTTCCCGATATGTCCAACACGTTCCTTTGATATCTTTAGGGTCTCAGCTATCTCAATCAACTTCACTTTACGGTTATCAGAAATTATTTTGCGGACTTTTTTGATGTTTTCGTCGGTAACAGCCTCTTTGGGGCGTCCACTGCGTGCATCGTCCTCGATGCTCATTTCGCCTCATCTAAATTCAGCAAACCACTTCTCTGCGGTCGGTGCAAAGTCCGAATAAGCTCTGAAGTCTTGGCTTCAGTTGTATTTTTTTTCGCCAAAACGCAATGCTTTATTAACACACGAAATTCCTTTTTATCCATTTCTTCAAACTAACAAAAGTTGCTTCACTAAAAATGCTATAACTCGCATACTAATAGCGCAACAGCTGTCAAATTGATACACGTGCCTTTTGAAGGTTAGGGCTAACTAAAACTCATATGGATATAATACTAGTGGCGTCATCTATGTGTCAGCCTATGAACATTTCAGCCCACCTGTTATTTTATTACTGCTCTATGCATGTCAGAGTAGGATCGTGTAACAAGTGAGTGCGAGGCTTTCTCATGGGTCGTTGTGACTGATTTCAGTACTATCTGAGGAGCTCAACATCTTAAATGCATCGGTTTTTGTAAAACGCATGCGCACTGCTTATAAGAAAGAAGGCATCAAATCAGATTTTTTCGATGTTTCTTGTCAAATGTAAACTCATTGCTCACATTGAATTCGAATTAAAATGTAAAATTTAATTTAAATATATGTAATTTAAATATATGTAAATAATTTAAATATATGTAAATAATTTAAATATATGTAAATAATTTAAATAATGTATATTATACTAGAAGACCCGGCCACGCGTTGCTGTGGCTTTCTTGTATTTCATTCAATTATTAGATACTATAATTGGTATTGTTATCGTTTGCTGTCGTGGTTTGATTTGTTGACATGAGGGCCCTGTCAGCACGTCTACGTCGTGCCTCACGCCTACGAGCATTGTTGAAGTTAGATTTTTTTGGTGGAATTTTACTGAAAAATTATAATTGAAAAAATACAATACAATTAAAATAAAATCGGGATATAATAATAAATGACTTTAAAAAAAATTCACAATAAAATGTAAACGATTGTTTAAGGTACACGAACACCTTCGAATGAATTTTTTTGAAATTTTTTATCTTTGTACACATTTTTGGATTGAATTATCTAAAAACTAATGATTTCACATAAAAAAATATTTCATTATTATTATTATTATTATTATTTTTTTAAATTTTTATAAGCTAAAATAAGGGTAAAAATGGCCAAAAATTTATACTGTTACAAAACATGATAACTCAAAATCAAATCAATATTTTTTAAATTTCTAAGTTTGTATTTGTTTGTACTAACATATTACAGGGAATGGACCTCTGGTAAATTTATATCTTTATTATTTATTATTTTGTGCTAGTTTAAATGCTGTCGACACAAAATTCTTTCAAAATTTGCATGTAATTCCAAGCTTAACAATTAAAATAAAAAATATTTATGTAGCTATAATCATTTCAGAGGTCTATTACCTGTAAGCATTTATGAAAAACATAAATACAAAGTTTTGTAACATTTGGATCAAAATTACTTGTGTTATGGTGTTTCACATGAAAACAAAAAGCATAAAAATTCATTTTGAGAAAAAGCTAAAAACAGCTTTTAATTAGAGATATTACTTTTAAAAATGTTGTAAATATATTATAATGCCATTGAATTATCAATTTCATAGTCTTATTTATTAAAAAATATAGTTTTATTTTTCCTTTAAGCTCTAAATATTTTCTGAGCTTTGTTTTGAAAAAGTTAAAATTTGCTCGACAAAATTTTTTTTTACAACTTCCTCCTATTTGCAAAGGCTTTTTAATATGAAATGACCTGCATTTAAAATATTTAGCCTTTTTGCAAGTGTTTTGATTAAATATATTCAAAACCTTTGAATTTCACATAAAAATATCAACTTTAACTATTTTTTATACAATTTATTCTTTAAAATATGGATAAACATTGCAAAAATGTGATATTGTTACAAAACTTGATAATTCAAAAATAAATAAAACATGAATAGTTTTTTCCTTTGCAAGCATTTTTATGCTGGGAATATCCTTATGTAGGTAATATACTGTTTTCAAATTTATATCTCAATTATTTATACATTTTTGTATGCTTAAAGTTTGTCGACACAAACTTTTTTTTACAAATTTACAAAATTTCTTAGTTTAAAAACTGAAATAAAAATAAGTTATGAATTTAAGTTAATTTCCATGTGCTATTCCTTTCATACATTTAAAGAAAACTTTTACATTAAGTTTCAAAGCATTTAGAACAGAAATATTAGTATTATGGTGTTTTGAATGAATACAAAATGCATAAAAAATCAAATAAGAAATAATTAAAACCAACTTTTAAATGTAAATAAAAACAAATGTACATACATAAAAATGTTATTGAGCTTTAAATTCTCCTTTATTAATATAAACACTTATTTATTTGTTTTCTTTTCTTTAAATAACTTCCAATTTAAAGGTACCATTTATCAATTTTTCTTCGACAATATTTAAATCACTCAAATTTATAACTCAAATTCTTTGTTTTTCAAATAACAAAAGTTTTTTTTTAAAAAAAGGTCCTTGATTTTCACCTTGCAACTATTATAATACCATTTATAAAATTTTAATGTTATCATTATATCAAATAATTGCAGAGTTTACTTAATTTTCACACTTTTCAAAAAATCCTTAAAATTCATCATATTTCTTTAAAATTATATTGTCTATATCATATTATCTTGCAGATCACATTTCATTTTAGAATTCTTAATCAAATAAAACACATGTTGACAAACTTTAAGCATAGAAAAGTTCAATGTTTTGATTCACAACTTTTCATTCCATATATTTTATTCCAATTAAAATTCAAATTTAGAAAATGTGTTTTTTCTTCTTCACAAAAAATGTTTTATTATTTTATGATGAAAGAAATCCCAAAACAAATGGAAAAGTTAATGAGCTTTACATTCTCCTTTATTAATATAAACACTTATTTAGTTGTTTTGTTTTCTTTAAATAACTTCCAACTTAAAAGTACCATTTATCAATTTTTCTTCGACAATATTCAAATAACTCAAATTCTTTGTTTTTCAAATAACAAAAGTTTAAAAAAAAAATGTCCTTGATTTTCAACTTGCAACTATTATAATACCTTTTATAAAATTTTAATGTTATCATTATATCAAATAATTGCAGAGTTTACTTCATTTTCACACTTTTCAATAAATCCTTAAAATTCATCATAGTTCTTTACAATTATATTGTCTATATTATATTATCTTGCAGATCACATTTCATTTTAGAATTCTTAATCAAATACAACACATGTTGACAAACTTTAAGCATAGAAAAGTTCAATGTTTTGATTCACAACTTTTTATTCCAATTCAAATTCTATTACTATTTTATTCCAATTCAAATTCAAACTTAGAAAATAAAAAAAATATTGATAATAAAATCAGGTAATACTTACATACATTTGATTTATTTCGCATAAAAATAATACAAATTTCATACAATATAATTTTCACAAAATTTAAAGTAGTACATAAAACAATAATATTCAGAACATGAGAATTTTACGGTTATGTAGTACAGGCATTGAGACACGGCGCCATCTAAATATAGTCATTATATTGTTCGAAAAATGAAGCTACGAATTCCTCTAATTGCAGTATTGCAACCCTAAAGAAATTGGCGAAAATTCAGGGTTGCAAGATTGGCGCCTACCTCAATGCTAGATTTTAACCAATTTTGCATTTAAATACAAAAAAAATCTGAATAAAAACTATCCTATTTCTCAAGTTGGAACAAAACACACATTAAAAAAAAAAAAAAGTTAAAATCGGATGGTTAGTTTCGGAGTTCATCGCGAACAAACATCGTGACACGGGAGTTATATATAATATATATATGTAACAGGTGGGCAACAGCTGTCAAATTTATACACGTGTCTTTTGAAGGTTAGGGCTAACTAAAAATCATATGGATCTAATACTAGTAGCGCCATCTATATGTCAGGCTACGAACTTTCAGCCCATATATATATATATATATATATAACAGGTGGGCTGAAAAGTTTGTAGGCTGACACATAGATGCATGGATATATATATATAAATTTAATTGTTTTCGTCTTAGGGGAACGGTATAAAACTGCTTTGACCTACAGGCACGAGCTTGAGATGCAGATGAACAGAAGCTAAAACGATATGACTGTAGCTTATTAGAATGTAATTTTCAAAACATTATACATAAATAATAATTAATAATAATGATAATAATAATAATAATAATAATAATAATAATAGATGATAACAATAAATAATAAATAATAATAATATTTCGGAATAAATTTTAAAATGAATTTAAAATTTTAAAATAAATCCAAATTCCTCTAATCCTATTTGTAGAGAAATAAACCTTTAATTTTACAGATCGGCATGAAAAATACATTTTATATTATAGAAATTTCATTAGAAACTTGCACTTTGCTGGCAAATTGTATTTTTTTTTAAATCGTTTTTTGCTGTCTTTTAAAAAAGATAAATATATCTAACTATCGTGTAGCTGTTTAACTTTTTATATACAAAGATATTGAAAATTCGTCGGAACTTCGTCTTTGAAAATGTTGTAGGGAATAAATTTTTTTTTGATAGAAAATAAATTGCTTTCTCTTGTGCATATAAAAAGCACAAGATCGATTAATGCTTTTTCCAATATAAAAAAAATTATATTGTTTGTTGTTAGAACAGTTCACGATACACATATATTTTTTAAATTAACTTTATTTATAGTCTAATAAAAAAAGCAGCATATCGTTGTATCGTTAAAGTAAATTGGGGCCTGAATGGCCGAGTGTCTAGCGCTCGGTGCCACAGGTTTCGGGTTCGAGTCCCGGCGGTGCCATGGATGTCTGTAGTGGTTCGGAGTACATTTTAAGCCGTAGGTCCCGGTCTCCTATGACTGTAAGAGCTTCACGGAGCCGAAATCAGACTTCTACCCACGGGTGCTCCATCAGAAAGAAGCTGCACCCCTGTTCCCTCCTTCCATGAGGGACACGATAACATCAACAAAAAAGTAAAAAATATTTTTATATATAGATTTTAGTGTATATAATTTAAAAAGCATATATGGCGGTATGAAATTATAACTACAATAACCTAGCTTTAATCCGGCATTGGATAGTTCGGCCCTGACTGATCCTTCGCTTCAGGCAACCTAATGGCCAATTGGCTAGCGCTCTGGTCTTTGGTATTACAGGTTCGAATCCCGGCGGTGGCATGAATATTTGTGAGTGGTTCGGAATCCGCGTTAAACTGTAGGTCCCGGTCTATTTATCCTAAATTGTGCACAAGATGACCGTAGTGCGACAAACCAAAACCAAACCTTTGCCTCAGTGTGAATTCCAGTGTTTTGGATCTCGACCGGCTGATGGCGACACAATTTTTTCTCACATTTCCTTTAAATATTTTTTTCTTTCTAATGCAGCTGGCAAACCTTAGACAGCTTGGTCTAGGATACCTTAAGGCAAGCGCTGCACAGACGTACTCACTTTGCACTACCCAGGGGGCGCGGGTAGCTTGAAGATAAGCCACGGACCACACCATTGTTACTCCACATGGAGTAACAATGCCCCCGCAACGCTCCTATTAAATCGGGACCTACGGTTTAAAGTAGATTCCGAACCCCTACAAACATCCCTGGCACCGCCGGGACTCGAACCCGAAACCTGTGTTACCGAGAGCCAGAGCACTAGCCAATCGGCCATTCAAGCCCCTTTCCATTAGATATATACATATTTAACATGTCTATGTTTAATATAAAAATTTATTAAATATGTACATGCTTTAATCGTTTGCATATTTATCTAGTGGTTTACCTTTGATAAATTATACTGATGCTCCATAATCTTGGAAAATCACTCTTCTGGTAAACAGGTCCTTTTAATGCCTGTTTAAGGACAGATGTGCATTTTCAATTCATGAGAAACAAATCAGTTTGGAATAACGGTTGACCTTCTACTGTTTATACAAATATTTTTTACTCGTATGTTCAAAGTCTACTCGATGAAGGACACACATTATAAACAAGTATTATAAAAAAAAATATTTTTAAAGTCAATTCCTACTTTTTTTTCACTCTATTGCAGAAAGTCCTTTATAAATAATTTTCACTCATTTTTTTAAAGTTTATCTGGCGCCATCTGTTGGTAGATATATAAGACTTAAATCTAAAAAAAAACTAAAATTAATTACTGAATTAATACTTGAAAAAACTGTATTAACATCCTGTGTCATCCACTACAAGTTCAAAAAAAAATGTATTTGAACTTGAGTGGATGAATAAAAAGTATTTTATGAACGATTGGAAATTTGAACAAGATATATATAGGGTGAGCATGAGTTAATAGAAGGAGTTGAAAAAAAAATGTAATCAGGTGTGGTGTGAATGTTCTTTCTATAAGAAATAAATCATACTGGGGTTAAAAATCGTACCTTTCCCACCTCAAGGAAAACGTATAGTTGAAGGCAATTTTGTAAATGTCCCTATTTGTAAGACGGGAATAGGCATTAGCTTTCGAAAGATGGGATTTTAAAATTTTAAAATTATGACAGAACTTACCTTCTTAGTTCTAAAGTGGGTGCGCAGAAGATCTACCTCCCCGTGGTGCACCTGGTAACACTTTTTAGTGGCTAAAAGATCTGCAACTTGGTATTATTGTTAGATTAATGAACTCTGTTTCAGCATGTTTTGTTGTATTATTTTGCTGTTGTTGTATCTTTTTTTTTTTTTTTTTCGTTGTTCTTTTTTTGCTGTAACTGTTCATAATCTGCCATTGGAAATAAAAAAATAATAAAAAGTTCTAAAGAAATAACTGTATTTTGGAAATAAATTATCAAGGCATAGGCGGATCTCAGACAGATATAATCTCAGACGCATTAAATAGCAAAAATTGAACTTCACTTAGTGGATAGTGAATACAAACCCTTAAGAATGATCCATTCCAGAAAGCAATGCACTGAAAACAACATTTCTTTCTTCGCTGTTGCTACTAGCTTAAAGAACAAAGCTTTGTATATTCTAATTGAGATGAATATTTATTCAAAATACTATTTTAAATGTAAAAATATGCTTGTGAAAGATTTCAAAGATACTTAACCTTTCAGTATAGAGGATTACGAATTTCAAAAATGGACTCTTTTAAAACCATTTATGTTGGAAAAAGATACGGATAGATTTTTCTTGACATAGCTCATATTATTTTAGAGAAGAACAATTTATAAAGATTTTCCTTTCTTATATTATTTGATACATTTTTTTTTATTTTACAAATAGAGGCTAAACATTTGATTTGGAAAAACAATTCAATTTAATTTGGTAAAACTTAAAATATAAGTAACGAATATAACTGTCAGGATTTTGTAGAATATGAGTTAGGGTATTAAATAAGCCCCATTTAGTGAGTTAACAAAATATGTAATCAACTTAATCTTCTTAATCATTTGCGGGAACTGACTTTCAAAAGGAAACGGGTGGTACTTCAGTTGATACCTGGCCCCTGTGGCATTTTTGGGAACGAACGGGCCGATTGTCTAGCAGAAAGAAACTCAAAACTGCTTCAAATGAGATCTTCGTCACTGTTACTCCATTCTATAAAACTTTATATCAAACAAGCAATGACTAAAATCCACAATTTACAAATTCAAGATGGGATTAAGTCAAAGCGTTGGAGAGCTGAAGATCTTTTAGCAACACCCAGCAATCCGCGACGGCATGCTGTCGCCCAGTTCCGTCTTCTGACTGGCCATGACTGTCTAGCAGAACATCTCGATCGCATTAAAATCTTTTCGAACACTAGCTGAACCCCATGTAATTCAGCAGATCCCATGAACAGAGACCACCTCCAACGATGTGCGATATTTGACGGCGACTCGGAGACAGCGCTTTACAGGCGTGCGAGAGAATTCTTAAGGCAATGACTTCGGTCCTCTTTGTATTTTTTTGGACGTTTATTCTTTTGTATTTTTTTCTTTGTTATTTCTGTTATTATTACTATTTTTATTCTTTTGGTACTTTCCTTACCATTGGAAGTAAAAAAAAGTTAATCTTCTTGCAAAAAAAAAAAAAAATCACTGTAATAGTGGGCACTACTACAATAGTGATCATGTGTAATAACAAATACCAGTGATCATATGTGGTAGTAGAAACCGGTGTAATAGTGATCCTGTATGATAGTGGATACCAATATAACAGTGATCATATATGATTGTGGTTACCAGTGTAATTAATATATTTGTGCTCATGCATGAGTGTAAATTTGTGCTTGAGATTGTGTATGGGTATGTAGGCTTGTATGTTTGTGCGTGTGTATGTGTCTGTATTCCTGAGTATGTGTGTGTGTGTCTTTACTTGTATGTGATCTATGTATATCTATGTATGTGAATGTGTGCGCTTATATCTATACATGTGTATATGTCTATGTGTGTGTGGGCGTACAATTGTGTAAGGAGATTCCTATGCATGCTTTAGAATTTGTGAGTATGCATGTTTGTGCCTGTGCACGTATGTGTATGTGCATACATTCGCATGTGTATAAATATATTCATATGCGCATGTATACATGTGCTTCAGTATACATTTTTCTTTCGTACATATAGATGTATACACGCACATACATACATTCATATACAGGCATTTCCCCCACACAAACATGTAAAGGCACATGCACAATTTTTTACTTGTTAAATGCAACTTTCGCTTAATAAACTATAATATGTATATATAACTAATATTTTTTTTTAACTTTTGCACCATCCGAAAGAAAAAAAAATTTCTGAAATTAAAAACATAATTTTAGTCACAATTTTTGAATATTAAAAATATATATATATTAAATACTGTCGTGAAAAAAAGAAATGAGTTATAACTTACTAGCATTTTAATATGGTTGTCTTCTCAACATGCCTTAAGAATTTTTTTTTTTCAAATTGTTATGATGATATTCAAGAAAATGCCAATTATACACCTGTTGCTAAAGAAAAAAAATTAACTATTATAGGTGAGTTTTCTGCGCAAATGAGATTTCACTGAAGTTTTCAAAAATTCGGAAAGTGGAAATATAACAAAAAGATAATTTAATTAGTTTAAGTTAAGTTTTCAATCTTTTTGATTGGATTTTTTATGCATTTAACTAGATTTACTAGTTTAAAAATATTCCTTATATTTTTTTAATTAAAAATTTATTTCTATATTTTCTGAAACGATAATTACAATAATTTGGCTTCATAAAATATTTATAAATATTTTTTAAAATTATAAATAATCTTTAATGAGTATATTTTATGCTTTAATTAAAACTTTAAGTAAAATCATTGGTTAATCGTGTGCTTTACTAAAGTTAGTGGAATTTGTCAATCAGAATTTTGTCAGTTTTTGATTTGATATAAATTAATTGCATTTATATTAGAAAATAAGATCATGGCTTTTAAATTAGATTAGAAGAAATATTAAAGAAAGCTTTAAAATTATTCCGCAATTTTTAAAAAAATTTTTTTTTTTTAATTCAGCTATTTTACTTTACATTTTTAATGCATATAGTACAGCTTAGTTTTTTTTTATAATATGGATTAAGTTGATTTTTTATATATATTTCACAATATTGTCATTGTTTTTTCTTCCAATAAAATGCATATTTATTTCATCATAATATAACACTTACTTATATATGACCTGGCATTCGCAACTATATTAAACATAGTCAGAAATTTTAATTACTATGTTATGTTGAAAAAAATATGAGTATTATTTCATATTATAATTCTAAAAAATTTCAACAACAACAAAAAAAATTAAACATAAAAATCAATATAATTTATAATTTTCACACATTCAGTCTTTTTTCGCTGCACATTATCTGTCATTTTATTCTAGTTATGCATATCACGAGCAATTCATTGACTGTTAATAATCGCAGAGCACACGACTTCCTAGAAGACTTTTAAAGGGCAGCTGAATCTCACTGCATGTCTTATGAGAAAAATCTTGTAAAACTCCAAATAATGTAACAGGACAATTTTTATGAGATGAATATACACGTTGCCTCAATCGCCATCGAGTATTTTTATTTCTAGAAAGCAGTTATTTACAGTATGTTTGCACAGACTGATATTGTCTAAATATTTTTCAAAATAAAAAGCTCTTTTCTCATTCTCTTTGATTATTTTGCGTATGTTTTTTCTATAGTTTCTGTCATGATATACACTCAAGAGGCAAAACATTATGACCACCTGTCAATACCGGGTTGGCCCACCTTTGGCGCGCAACATAGCTTCAACCCGCCTTGGCAAGGATTAATACCACCACTTAATACCAGTTAAATACCACTTCCACCTGATCACTTGAATTCCACGTCATCCAGGTGAGTTCATTGCAAAATGTAGGGGTGGTCATAATGTTTTTGCTCTTGAGTGTATATACATGGGTATGTACTTGCTTATGAGCATTCATATGATTACATTTTACAAGAAATGTTATTAATGGTCTGAATATGTGACAGATCTCGCAGTTAGCATGCAGGAAGGAATCATTATTATACCTATTTAGGGTGTACGTTGAAATATTTTTGAGGACCAAGAAAATGCTATGTTAAATTTCATAACTTAAGAAAATGTCTTGCATTATAATTTAGTTATTATCTCCATAAAGAGGGTGCGCAGTAGATCTACCTCCCCGTGGTGCACCTGGTAACACTTTTTAGTGGCTAAAAGATCTGCAACTTGGCATTATGTCTTCCTCCCCTCACTTCGACTGCTACAGTGGAATACCGGTGGACTGTCTCAATCCAAGCGCGCAGAGCTTTTGCTGACTCTGTGTGAGAAGGATATTGATGTCTTTACCATTATGGAGGCTAATTTGACAACCGACTGCCTGCGAAACCATCTTTACAGACTCAAAATGGTTCCTTCCCCGATATGCACCTTTGGAGAGGCCATGGACTCCACGCATCTACTTCACTGTCCTGCTGTGAGCAAGACTTTTCTCGCCGAGCGATATTGGGAGGCTAGAGATATGTTAGATGAATGAACTCCGTTTCAGCATGTTTCTTTTTGTTTTCTCTGTTCTTTTTTTTATTTTTCGTTGTTCTTTTTATTGTTGTAATTGTTCATAATCTGCCATTGGAAATAAAAATTTATCTCCATAAAGAAAGTAATAAAGGAACTAGGAATCATTATTAGAATTTTTTGTGAGTTTCCATTAAACAGAGAACAGAAAAGGCTTCTCGCGTACCGTCACCGAAAGTTAAGTGATTGAGTATTGATAGATATCAAATGAAAAAAACAACGTGACCAAACATGCAAAATCAGAAACTATGACTTTATGTAAGTAAGCATAAGTATTATTTAAATGTAGTTATATTTCATCTCGAATTTCACTCAAATTCTTATTTTACTTTATTTGTATGTTTGTCTATTTAAAAACTACACCACTAAAATATGAACAAATTTTATAGCGCTAGATCATATGAGCATAACCTAAATATTTTTATGAATCTTTAATACCTTGTATTTATTATAATTGATGAAACAATACCCTAATAATATTTGAATGTGGGCCTGAAGGGCCGAGTGGCTAGCACTCTGGCGCTCGGTACCACAGGTTTCGGGTTCGAATCACGGCGGAGCCATGGATGTCTGTAGTGGTATGGAATCCACTTTAAACCGTAGGTCCCGGTCAAATAGGATCGTAGAGCGTTGCGGGGGCATTGTTACTCGGCGTCCGTGGCTTATCTTCAAGTTACACGCGCCCCTTGGGTAATGTAAAGTGAGTAACGTCTGTGCAGCACTTGCCTTAAGGCATCCAAGACCAAGCTGTCGAAGTGTTTGCCAGCTGCATTAGAAAGAAGAAAAAATATTTGAATGTTCTTCAGAAATAAATATATAATAGTAAAGCGCCCTAAAGCACCGAAAAACTTTCTATTCCTTATAGTCTGTAAAGAATTCCACAATTGGACAATTCTTTATTGTATTTGCTGTACTAATTTGATAAATTTCCAAAATTGTCTTTTCAAATCCAAGCAGTTTCCGAAGACAATTGAAACGCAAACTTTGAGTTAAATTACCATTGGTATTTGGTAAAAGAATAAATTGTTTTTCTTTTCTGGGAATATTTTGAAGTAGTCTTTTTATTTTAGGGTTGAAGAAGAAGAAATACCTTAAGAATAGTTAGGAAATAAAATTCAGTTGATGTTAAATTGGTGGTTTGATAGTTATACTGTATTCCAAAACCCTCACAGAATAATAGAATAGTTTTTTTAATTAATTATAATGGACGAATCTTTGTTAAAAATTTAAGGGAAATTTATCTCTATAAGTTGCTGTAAAGCATTGAAATTTCATTGACTGATTATAAGATTTAAAAATATGTCATATTTTTAAATGTACTTGTATATGAAGAGAAACGGGTTTTTTTATTTCAATTTGGAGGAAACATATTGAAGAATTCATCAAATAAAATTGTGTATCAGAATTCTTGATTTTTTAAAGAATTTTTTTCTGAAACCGTATCAAAATAAATTGAATATGATCGCTGATCTTTGCATTACACTGGTCAAAATTAATTTTGTTAAAAGGATAACTGCAGCTGTTTCTTATATTTTTCTATGCTTTTCTTTCTATTTCGTAGCAGAATATAACTACAAAAATTGCTCAGCCAAGCTTAGTTTTTCTGTTGTAATTTTACATAGGTTGAAATAAATTATATTTCACGGATAGCAGACTATTAAATGTATTCGATTGCAGTTTTATTAAAAGTAGGTGGTTGTCAACAATGAATGATGATATATATTTCAATGAACGTATTAAAAACACTTTAGACCTGTCAAAACAATTCTAGCTAATTTGAAAATCTATGAACGTCTTTTCCCTTCAGTCTACTACTGTACCCAAAAAGTAAGACCAATATTTTTTTCTTCAAAAACTCTTTATTTATTCTTCCAAATTTAGTTCATCGCCTTCAAAGTAATCCCCTCCGGACACAATGCACTTATGCCAATTTTTTTTTCCAATCTTCAATGCATGCTAAAAAGTGATAGGCAGGGATGGCCTTCAAAGCGTGAGCCGATTCACGTTGAATCCCTTCAATCGACTCAAAACTGAGTCCCCGAGGTGGTCTTTTGAGTTTAGAGAACAGCCAGAAGTCGCATGGCGCAAATACGGTGGTTGTGGACCGATATGTGTTTCATTTTTTGACAAAACGTCAGGAGGAATCTATACAGGCGCATTCAGCTGGCGCATTCAATGTTTTCGGTACCAATTGAGATTTGACGCTTTTGAGGCCCAAAATGGAATTCACCGATCCTTTTGTAATTCCAAAATCATTAGCATCATCTTTAATTGCAAATCGACGGTTTGCAAGCATCAAATCTTTAATTTTTAATTTTGTAATCCATACATATATTAAAATAAATAATATTTCACGAACAGCAATGTGTAAATCTGTCTTATTGCGGTTTTAATAAAAGTAGGTTGTCGCCAACCATGTATGATGATATATATTCCAATGAATGTATCAAACACACTCCAGACCTGTCTAAACAAGTCTAACCAATTTGAAAATCTCTGTATGTCGTTTCCGTTCAGTTTAGACGTGCGTGCCGAATTGGAAAGGTGTTTATGTTAATCCATAGTGAATTACTCGTCTTTACTTTTCGTAATTGTGTATTTTGTAAGTGTTTATTTTTGTACTAATGCTTTTATGCCTTTCATTTCTTAAAATGGTTCATAATTATGAAAATATCCAAACAATGTGAGTCATTAATTAACTTTGAAATTCAAAGAAGGAATATTACTCCCTTGATAAAAAAAAGGCATATGTGTCAAATCCAGGATTGGAGACAAATATTTGGTCCTTCATATTTTCTATACGTCTTGAGTAACATTATTTAGTTTTTGGATTAATGGAAAGTCGGAACATTTGTCATTTGCAATTCAACCAAATGATCCCTCCATGCTATTTCTGTATTGCAAAAATCTTGTTGATCAGTGTTATTGAATCATAAACACTCTTTATAAAGTGTTACAAATAGGTTTGATCAAATCTAATGCTTGGTTACATTTGTTCCGATAACAGCCTATATTTTACAGAGCATACAGTTATCGTGGGGCTAAATAATATTTAAAACAAGTTTCGCATACCTGTCCATTAATCTGGCTGTCAGTTCTATTAGCGGCTACTACTATTACAGCGACCACTAGATCAATAACTGCAATTACAATTGCTGCTATTCATTATTCTATCTAATACTGTTACTCATAATTGCCATTACAATAATTTCCTGGACGAACTTTACCTATAGACAAGAAGTTTACTCATATTTTCTCGATTGCATTAATATAAGGCAAAAGGCGTGAACTCCATGTTTAGAAATCAATTGTTAAGCAGACCTCAGAACATATGAAGCAATACATGGTATGATTATTATCTAGGTTCACCCTCTTTTCGCAGAAATTCCATACAGGAGGCGAATGGTCATCCCATATAGAATTATATACTACACAGTTTTAATCCGACAATTGACTTGCACCATTGATCTGACGCCCATCATTGAATAAAACATGAAAACAAACACTACCATCTCCAAGTTGTACAGATATCATGACACCTTCTAAATTATAACGCTTCTCTGTGCCTCCTCAGAATTGTGAAAATCTGTGTCATTGCAACAGAAGATGGATTCATTTGCCTATATTTGACTACAGCAATGATAAATCACTGCTGGTTATATTTGACTATTGTCCACTACCGATGACTATATTTGATGGTAGTTCCACTAAAGCCTGTTGGAATCTCATCTACCTTTGGAATGCAATTAACAATGGTATACTGCAAATAGTGTAATGCGATGTAAATAACTGCGCACTGAAATTGAGGCTTCCTATCAAACGTTAAATTGTGCCAATAATATATCACTGCCTCGTAAGCTATTTGAGTTTGTCATATGCCTTACATGCCGAGTCTCTCTCTTTATTAGTATCATCAATGCAATCTCTAGGAATTATTTGCTGAACGCCATTGTTTATGTATAGTACATTCATCGAAAACTGATGCAAACTCTACAAATTATTCGCCGTGTTGTCAGGAGAGCAATATGACCTCTCTTTGCTCAATGGAGATGTCTCGCTTGTGACAGGTTTCTAGCTTAAGGAATGAACGATAAATATTAATCTCAAAGCAGGCTCCATCCTCTAAAGCAGGGGTGGTCAACCCAAATAATTTTGTGGGCCACTTTGGAAAGGCATCCTAATTCCGCGGGCAGCGAATAAAATTATATATCCACATGTTACAATTAGACCCACTTCAACACTATTATTCTTACGTGTAAACATATCTAATATAATAAATAACAATACTAAACGCACATTATAAAAAAATATATAACCTTAAAAATGAAATATAAAAAATATATCAATATAAAAGAAATAAAAAAAATGAAATCATTAAAAAAATATTTACTTTACTCGTGCGATATTTGTTTCTCCACTCTTTCACTTATCTTTTGCAAATCGATCTCCATTTGGGTATTTGCACATCGTAATTGGTGTTGCAGGTTAGCGTCCTTTATGTTTGTGTGTTTTGTGTTGGGTCAATTTCATTTTAGAGAAAAGCGTTTTAAGTTTAACAGAAAGCTCTAACAGGTTCAACTAAGAGTCTGGTTTGCTATCAACAATCAACTGTGCTTATAAAGTTATGGTCACTTAAAGTGAAACATAAAACCTGTAGATCTTCCAATATGCGACCGCATCATGAGTTAACAGAATATAATTTAATTATTCTGCGAACTCATAACAGTAAACTCATCAATAAAATAGCCAATATCTATCCTATATACGAAAGAATATTATTTTAAAATCAAAGTTCAATTTTTATCATCATTTCGACAGTTAACTTTTTGAATATATGGATGCACAAATATATTTTTTAATACATTGCTTTTCACTACTTTGGCCATAATAAAGTAAATACATTTTGTAAAAAAGTGATAAATCTCACGGGTCTGAAAAATATTCAAGGCGGGCTGCAGGTCGGCCAGCCCTGATATAAAAAGACATACACATTTCAAACATTTGCCCGAATATACTTCTTTTTCCCGGTCATTGCAATGAAATAAAAAAAATAAAATTTTCTTTATTTATGAACCAGCTTCCAGTCCTTTTTCAGAAATTCGTAAATCCTTTGTTTTATATTTAAGAAACATTTGAGACTCGACTGTTAAAGTTTAATGCTGCCTTCCCATTTCGAAACATTCTGTGTATTTTTAAAATGCAAACAATTAATGTCTGCTTTTTACATTGCTGTTTGAGTATAAGAACAAATATCCTTAAATCTTCTTCTTACAGGCAAGCCCCTAGTTGGCTTTCGAATTTCGTCTCTGTCATCTTTCTCATTCTTCACACTATGCGCATAGGCAGAAAAACACTTACAGTTCAGGATCAGGATAAATGCTACTTTCGTAATATTTCGCACAAGGTGTTAAATGAATCTCAAATTATTTTAAATGAGGAAGTCGTTTAATGTGCAATTATCTCTTTAAAAATATGTTATAAACTTATTTGAGGAACGTAAATTTTCGTCTTCTGTATGTTACAAATATTAACAAATTTTTCTTCTTAAGTATTCATTAAATAGTATTAACATCTTACAGGAACCATATCAGTCTGGTGGTTAGAATAATAGAATTCTGTGGGGAGAGAGCTCAGTTCTAAACCTATGATGTAGAAAGAATCGTAGTTTTCTTGTCTACGCCAGATATGAGCATGTTAAGCTTGCTAGCCGGAAAGGACCCAAAGACTCCAAAGGACAAATGCTCCTTCCTGGCTGTGGTCACAATGGACAACATTGGTTCATTGTAACCAATGTTGTTCATTGTGACCACAGCCACGACACAATAATTTAATGTGCAATTATTTTTTAACATATGTTATGAACTAGTTTATCATCCTTTTTTAAATGATGTAACTTTTGGTCTGCTGTATGTTACAAATCTTATCAAATTTCCTGTCTTAAAGTATTCGTCTAGCAGTATTTACATCTTAATAAGAACCATCATCAGTTGGTTAGAGTACCAAATTTTTGTGGTGAGAGAGCTTAGTTCTAAGCCTTTTGTGTAGATATAACAGTTGTTTACTTTTTTGTGTCAGACACAAGCGTGCTAATATTGTTAGCCAGAAAGAACCCAAAGATCCCAAAGGACCAATGGTCATTCTAGGTTGTGGCTGGAATGAACCAACATTGGTTCATTGTAACCAATGACGAAAACGGTATGACATCAAAAAAGTTCCAAAGTGTACTAATAGATTTAAGCGGCATAAAGAGAGTGAATTCGGCTGCCAGTGATATTTTGAATCCAAATGACAACGTATTTGGCATGAGTTACACATTCAAACAACTGTAGTGTTCAATGTGCTTGATTGTTTCGGTTTCTGACGGGAAAAAATGATTTCCAAATCATTCAATAGTTGTGACACTGTTAGTGGAAAGCCCTTCCAACACGGCGAAGTCATACTAAATTGGATGTTAAAAATTGGTGGAACTTTTTCTGATTCCATACCATTTTCCCTTTCTTTAAATATCTTCAGCTCCTATTTGAACTCATTGTGACGAACTTTTCTTTTTTAAAGTATTTTGAAAGTAGGGCTTTAATTATAATCACTCTGTATATTTGATATCTATATCTGTTTCCTATTTAAAATAAGTTGTAGTATGTTTTAACTTTGTTTTGCAAAAAAATGTATTTTCTTCAAGAATTATAAATGCAATTTATTTTTCACTCCATCTCTAAAATTATTGTCTCAATTTTTATCTTTATTGTATAAATTTCAATTATTGAAATTTATTTTAATATTACTTAAGATACCATTTTTAGGGCATTAATTGCTATACATTTCTTACTACATTAATGCTATTTTTTTTTAAATGCCTTTGCACATTTTTGTTTTGTCCCTAGTTTTGATTTCCTTCATACATTACGAGGAAAAAGTTAAAGTTCGTGAGTTTAATTTCCTTTGTCACATTTTTTCTGGGTAACTCGTATTTGCTTTGACAGAAAAAGTCATTCATAACTTTATTATGAAAATAAGAAAAGGGTTTTATGATAATACAATTCTACATATTTTCTGATAAACACCTTTTTTGAATAGATTTTGTGAATGATTTTTTTTTCTTTATCTTTAATCAAATCATATTTGAATAATAGAATTAAAAGCTTGAAGGGTTCAAATATTTGCATTAAATATTTTTGTGCGAAATTTTCTTTAGAGTGATCTTTAGTTTTGCATTCAAATTTATCCTCATTTTTTATGATTATTTGGTTAATAATTTTTGCACTGTTCTTTTATAACGGGGAAAGCAATTTATTCATTCTCTTGGCATTCTGATATACCGGAAACATACTAATTTCCAACTATCAAGCGTATTTTGTATTTGATTGCTAAAAAAACAACAGGTGCTATTGCGTTCAAAACCGACTATTTGGATCAGAAAACATTCCTCACTTGAACACCTTACATGTAACAGATTCAGCATTCCCCAGATTGCGCCACGTGAAATTTTCCTCACTGCAATTTTAATTAAATATCCTCAAAGGGTACCTCTGTGGAGTTTCAACCCTCTTCTTCAACTCTTCCTCCCAGACAGCAATGAAAGAAAACTCCAACCTACAGTTTTTGTATTCGTCACCAACTTAGAAGGCATACCTGACTCAATGACCCGGTGTTCAGCTAGTGTGCACATTGAGAAATAAAAATATTTTTGTTTAGATATAACACTTAATACAACAATTAACTTGTAAATAATGTCATTCCCGATATTAGCTTATATAAATTGGAATAAATATTAAGTAACCTGTTATGCTGATGGAAAGGTACTAATTTCAAAGAAATGTAGAGAAGGCTGAAATATATTCTTGCTTAATTCTTAATCAGTTTTAAATTTTATTCTATACTGGTTTATTGGATTTTGGAAATTCGAAATAACTACTGAGAAATTTTAATACATTCGCTTAGATTTATTCATCCGTTTTATTTATTGTAATAAAAGCAACTGTTTTGAAACATATATGATTTTATTTCGATAATTTAACTTATATTGAAATTTAAATCAATAATATTTATCTGAATTTACTACACACAGGTATTTTCTCCTTCTCCATAAGGAATTTAGATTCGAAATATTCTGCAACCTTTTCAATAACACTATTTTTTGCTTGAATAAAATATGTAAACAACAAACTATAAGCAAATATTTTTTTTCTGAAATCTTTAACACAGTAAACTACTTTTACAATTTTCTGAAAAACTTCCAAACAAAATCAGAAGCATATTAATAAGCTTCCTATTTAAATTATGCAGCAAAATAATATGTTTCTTATTTAAATTAAGCAGCATTCTCTGTGGAATAATAGATAAAAACGAAATAAAAAAAGCTTTTAAAATTAATAAGATTGATTAGATTCACTTAACGGTGTGATTTTAAGTAAGGCAGGTTAGAAAAACGGAAAATATATCTTGTTAAAAGTTTTAAATTCACCGAACTCTCAGCTGGCTTTACGATACTTTTAAATTGGACTTCACTCCTTATATATCGAAATTGAATTTTTAAGATAAGTTACTTGGACGTACACAAGTAATAAGATGCTTTCGACCTAAGACGGTGAAAATGTTTCTTCACCAAAAAGTTTTTCTTGAAATTTTAAAAATCTTATTTTATTTGGTTAACCTAAATCCTTGGTGAAAGTTTCTTAATATAAATATTTTTAACCACTTGCAAGAGGAAATTTATATAATCATTATAACACCCAAATGTAAAAAATTAAATGACATTTAAATAACATGAGTTATTTTCTGCAGCCATGTGATGTTAGAATAGTGCTTTTGAATTAAATTTCATTATCATTAAATCTTAGAAATTATTGATAGTGGAAAATCTTTTAAATAAAAAAAGATAGAATTGCTGCTCTTTGATATTCTGGCATTCTGTAACGGTAAGAAAGCGTTTAGGAATTAAATGACATTTAAATAACATGAGTTATTTTCTGCAGCCATGTGATGTTAGAATAGTGCTTTTGAATTAAATTTCATTATCATTAAATCTTAGAAATTATTGATAGTGGAAAATCTTTTAAAATGAAAAAAGATAGAATTAAATTGAAATTATTGATAGTGGAAAATCTTTTAAATGAAAAAAGATAGAATTGCTGCTCTTTGATATTCTGGCATTCTGTAACGGTAAGAAAGCGTTTAGGAAAGAAAATTAATTTTATTTAAAAATGTCCCCAACTCATAAAAAATTATAAAATTATCTCTTCTTATTTTAATATTAATAAGAAAATTTCTATTTTAATTAAAACAAATTTTCTTGTTTGTAAATTATTTTAATTTATTAATTATTTAATAATTGAAAATAATTATTTTTTTACATCTTTTTATGAGCCTTCCGTGAAGCATTGTGATGCTTTAAGATTTCGAAGGATTTCAATAAGTACAAAAACATTGTTATGAATAATGTTTAAGAATTTATCATAAATTGTTTTAACATATTTAAAAATTAAAAATAATAACAGAAATGTGTTGGTTTTAATAATAATGGTCATGAACATTTTTCCAACATTTATTTAAGTAATACACTTATTGATTACATCCAATTTTTATTTGCATGGATAAATATATTTACAAGATTAATTAAAAAATACAAGTATTTTTAAAGTGATATTACGAATAAAATTTTTTAATTGTAATGAATATAGTGTATATAACATATTTAAAAATTAAAAATGATAAAAGAATCATGTTAGTTTTATTCAAATTTAAGTAATGCGTATGGTGATTGATGCAATTTTCATTTACTTGGATAAATATATTTACAAGATTAAATAAAAAATACAAGTATTTTTAAAGTAATATTACGAATAAATTTTTTAATTGTAATGAATATAGAGTATATAACATATTTAAAAATTAAAAATGATAACAGAATCATGTTAGTTTTATTCAAATTTAAGTAATGCATATGGTGATTGATGCAATTTTCATTTACTTGGATAAATATATTTTACACAATTAAACATAAGTACATTTATTTTTAAAAGGACACTATGCATAATATTTGTTATAATTCCAACGAGTATACAATATTTTGTGGTATAACATTTATATATATTAATATATATATTTAAATACTGTAATATATAGTAAGTTTATATATATTTAAATATTTTAAATATTAAAATAGAGCATATTTAGCACATATACTGAATACAAGAAATTTTTATTTGCATGGATAAATATAGTTTATGCAGTTAAATGCATCGGTAATTCCATTTAAACGAGTGATATTATAGGTAATGCCATTTTAAACATAAATAACTGTATGTTTAAAATAGCACTATCCATAATATTTATTAATATCTCAACTAGCATACAATATTTTTTAATTACAACTGATCCAAAGGGATTATTGGCATATTTAGAATGGAGTTTCTGCTATGGATAAGATTTATATAGTAATTTTATTGTTATTATTTTTAATTACTTTGTAACATTATGTTATTGATTGCATTTATATAGTTAATACGTTATATTTAAATCAATTGAGAGACATTTTCTTGTAAAAGGAGAATTTCAGAATTTGTTATATTAGAATTCCAGAATATAATAAGTTTTGTATACTTCAGAAAGGGTTTTTGTGTTCAATTTCTTGGGAACTTGGATTCTTAACAATTTAATTGCTGCCAGGCTATACAGACCTCTAATAATAGGAGGAAGCAATGCAATCTCACTAGTTTACATACATAATGATAACATATTTATATGATTATCATACTATAGTTAATTTACAATAATCCCATTTATTTATCTTAAGGTAGAATGCTTTGTTTATTTTTTAACGTAAAAAGAAGAAAATCGAAATTCAATGCCTTCCATTAAAATGCCATTGCATGTGTATTATTACACTATTATATAAATGTGATACATAAATAAACTGTTTTATTTTTCATTAATAAATTTGTGAACTCTTTATGTACTAAAAAGGGCTTAAACAATAATATTAATTTAAAAATTAATTTATTTTTCTTCTTGCATTTTTTATTAAATATAAAACATTTTCTAATTTTTTTTTAATATTTTTAATTAACTACTAATATTTAAAATCAAAATTGCTTTTTTAAATATAACCAACTGCAAACAAAAGTTATTTTAAAAACCAAAAATATGACAGATTACATCAAAACATCTGATGGAATTATGTCATTTATTTTTCTTTTCAAATTCTTCATTAAGTTAATACATAATGATTATATATTTTTATTAAAATAACCGCAATATTAAGCAATCAATACTAGGTAGAACAAATATGGAAATTTCAATTTTCCTAATGCAAAATTGTGAATAGCTTGCAATTATCTTGTCCTGCATGTAATATCCCTCAAATGAAATCCTTTAGAACTATGTTAGATATTGTTCGAGCACCATTATTGATAACCGATGAGTGACTAGGCGAACACTGTTTTGGAGTTTTGTTTAATTTTGGTGTCTAGACATTTGATATTTTTTCTTTGTGTAAATAAATAAACTATGCCTGAATAAAAACAAGAAAACTGTTTTCAGTATTTTTAAAATTCGTAAGAACTAGACATTAACACATCCATGTTTCTATTTTCAAAATAGTATAACTGAAAATTGAGCGTCCAGTAAATAATTTTAAAATTTATTAAAACTATAAAAATTGAAACTCAACTTAATATTGAAATCATTAGTCATGTTAAAAAATTTTAGACTGATTATTTGTGTTAAAACAAATATTCTAGCTGAGATATTAAAAGATAATTTAAATCTTTTTGTTAACATCGTTTTCATTCTATGTCAATTAATAAATTATTTACAAGGCCATTTTTATCAAAATAGATAATTTTGTAGAGTTTGAATTTTATTTTATTACATATAGTCATTCAGTAATCATTTTAAATTGAAACAAATGTATCAATTTCGTAAAAATAATAAAGCATTTCCTTAAAAGATTTAAATAGAATTTTAAAATTTGCAAAATTTGGATAAAGCTTAACACTTACTGATCTAAATTGTAATATTTAAAATTGTTTAGTGAGACATACATTTTTAAACATTTTTAGATCCACTTCATCTCCTTGATTGTTGAAATAAAATTTTTATAATAGTTATAATAATAAAAAAAATGTATGAAAGATATATTAAAATATACTTCCAAAGCAAATGATAAATTTAATTTATAGTTTTTTATCATATTTCAGTGTTAATATAATGACATTATTGAACAAATTTATCCACGTAATAAAAATAGGAGTCAAAATATGGCTCTTGTAAAAGGTGGGAAAAAAAATTTATCATGGGGTAGTAATTTATAAAAATTAGAAAAAAAATTATAAATATTTATCTCCCTATAACCTAGTATAAATTAAGTAATTTTAATTATACAAACGTTCACAAAATTTTGAAACAATAAAGATCCTAAAAAAATAACTTACAAATTTAAATTCTTCAACACTACTTACACCCTATTTATTTGAAAAATAAATTTTTTGAAAATAATACAAAAATGTATCAAATTTTTTTTATTAAACCTGCATAGGTTTAATAAAAAAAATTTGATACATTTTTGTATTGAACGTGAATAAATACTTCAATGTTCAGTAATACTTAATCATTAAAGAAAGTAAAATTTTTTTTTTCATATTTTTAATCGTTTTTTCATTAAATTTATTGCTGAAGATTTTCTATAGGGATTATTTTTAATTATCTAATTAATGAGAATTTAAAATATTGAAAAAACTAAACAGCACGAAATAAGAAATAAATATTTCAATTATCTTGTTTAATAAATTTTATTCTTTTCAAATGTCATTAAAAATTAAGTACTTTAATTATTACAAAGTACATAAATTGTCCTTTTGTCCTGAATCTCAAAGGTTTAATGAATATTATGTTATTACTATAAGCACTTTTATAAATAAAGAAATCTTTAATTAAAAAAATAAGAGCTTAATCCTATTATATATCTTAATAAGCTTATTCTGAAAAACTATGGAAGAAAGAATTATATTTCTACCAAAATTCCCATCTTTTTTATTTGTTATAAATCTTAGATTTATAATACTTTCTTAATAATAAGTTTTCAATATCAATTACATACACATACTTTTTCAGATGCATTAAAATAAAAAATAATCTAATCAACTAAAAGAAATGGAGGGTATATTCTTATTAAAAACTAATTTAAACCAATCAAACCTTTTTAGTTGATTTTTATGGATTTTTTTTTCAATTATAATGGGATGTTCAACTAGAAAGTATAATATAAACTTTGTAATATGACATACATTAAACCCTAAATGTGAGAACGCTATGAAAGTCGTACAATATAAAGTAATTGATTCTTTATAGTACTTTTATGGGAATTTATTTCCTCAAATAAGAAAAAGTGTATACCAAATCGGGACACGCATATACATTGTAACAATTGAACAATCATAAATGTTACTAAAAGCGTATTTGTAAATGATAAATTTATCCATACCTTATAAAAAGAATTTGTTTTCATAAGAATTTTTGGTTTTAATTTGACTAAAATCTAAATTAAAAGAAAATCAACAAATACAGTTGGTTTATATGATTTATATTTCATGTTTTGTCTATTTGTTTTTTTAAGCAATTTATCTTTATTAAAATATTTATGGGCAAATATTTTGACTTCCTGAATTTCACATATACCTTATGTAAATAGAAATGTATTCTTAGACAAGTTTTCGGTTATCAAATTTAGTTTATTTTAAATTGCTTTATGATGCAATATCTATATCTGATGGCAATGTCGTTACAAAAGTATAAGTTTGAATAAAAATAGACAATAATTAGATGGTATATATCGACGTCCATCAATAGATTCTTCTTGAGAGGAAATTTTAGATAAATATTTAAGAAAAATTTATCAAATTAGTGATATTTATTTGGACAATAATGTTGATAGAACATCAATAGAATATAGAATATAGCATAATGATAGAACGTCAATAAATCTGTGTGACATACAAACACAAAATAGTAAAATACTAATAGTAAAATACAATAAATAATGTATATACAAAAAGACAGTCTATCCGATTGAAACACATAGTATTCAAAATGAGAATTAGTAGTTTTGTCGAACAACTCAAATCGAATTGCTCAAGTTTATGATTATTTAGTGGAAAGAACATTGTACACATATCAAGACAGTTAGTTATAAGACAGTCAATTATTTAGTAATAATAACAGTTATCATTTAAAGTGAGGGTTAGGAGTTACATTTATAAATGAGTAATGCATTTATAAATACATTTAATAATTAGTAATACATTTAACAATACATTTATAAATGAGTAGTTCAATGTATTCTTAAAATACATAGAATTTTGTACAAACATTAAGACTGTTACAATGATTCCAAATATTAATCCAAATTAATAACCACTTATTATTCAAAAGGAGTAAATCAGTATCAGGTTGAAGATTGAAGGTGAAGTCTATGACCACCATGAGGATCATCTTCATATACATACATCAGAAGTATCAGTTGATGTCTATGACCAAAGATGTACATAATATTATGATAGCTACAGATAGAGCCATAGAGACCGCTGTAGATATTGATTATTATTCATTATATTTATAATTCAAAATGAGGATTTGTGGCTTTTCGGTACCACCCGAATCGAGTTATTCAAGTCCATGACCATGCTTCTCCTCTCTCTTCTGTGGCTTGTACCAGGCACGGTCAAGTTACCATTCGCCTGCTGACCAGCGAGCTCACCGTGGCTCTTCCTGGGATGGCTCCTGCGGAAGGTGGTCAGGAGGGTGTTGTCCATCCTGGAGGTGCTGCTGTTGTTGTAGAAGGAAGTGGACTTGGAGTGGGGTCTCTTCCTTGACCTCAGGTGGAAGGCCCCGTAGATGAGGGGGTTGAGCATCGCGGTGGAATTGCCGAAGAAGAAGATGGCCGACTGCAAGTCTTGGCTGAGCTGCTCGTCTGGCTCCAGGAACATGAAGATGATCATCATGATGTAGTAGGGAGTCCAGCAGATGACGAATGTGAGCACAATCCCGACCGTGATCATCAGGAACTTGACTTTGGCTTTGTGGAGGATCTTGTGTCTGGCATCGTCGAAGTTTGGGCGGTTCAGTCTCTCTGAGAAGGTGTTTTTGCGATCTGAAATTATAGTAGAGCAATATGAACACAATTCATCTTAGCAAAATAATGGAAAAGTTTGGTACTGCATAAACTAGCATATACCAGTACGTACTGCATATATATTTCTTGAACATAATTGCAATTCTGAATTTAATCATTTACAATTTCACTATGCGGGTCCAGTCTTACATGTCAAAAGATTTATTCTAAATATATATTGTTTTTACTTTGTTATAATGGTCTGGTTTGTATGCATGGTTTTACAGCGATAAATGTGTACGGCAAGAATTATAAGAATGGTTAAAATTAATAAAATGGTAATTATGTAAAGGTAATGGTAATGGTAATTTATGTAATGGTTTCACTTAATTATAAGTATGGCTAAAAGTAGGCATTCCATTCATCACAGAGAATTTAAATATCTAAATACTAACAGTAAAATGTTATATAGTCTTTCTTCGAAATATTTCGAATTATTCTAAAGAGATATTTTGAATAAAGAGAGGCAGCAAATATTTACTTTTTATAATTAGTTTTATGATTTTTTTTGTCCTTAAACATTTTTATTAAATTTATTTATTTCATTTATTTATATAATTATCAATTTTTCAAAATTTTATTTCATTTAATTATTTATGTAATTATTTTATTATATTGTGTCTCCATATATGCCTTGAATTTTTAGAAAATATCAATTTGCTTTTCAAATAGCAATGATATTCTTAAAATAATCATTATTAACTCGTAGAAGAACAATTTCGCAAAAAAAAGTCAATATTCCTTTATATGTTATTGTTAATGTCAGAACTGATTTTGAAAGTGATACTTTTTACATTCTATTTTAATTTTATAGTAATGAAAAAAGCTGAATTTTAATTTTATAGTAATGAAAATGTTGAATTTTAATTTTATAGTAATGAAAAAAGTTGAATTTTAATTTTATAGTAATGAAAAAAGCTGAATTTTAATTTTATAGTAATGAAAAAAGTTGAATTTTAATTTTATAGCATTGAAAAAGTTGAATTTTAATTTTATATTAATGAAAAAAGCTGAATTTTAATTTTATAGTAATGAAAAAAGTTGAATTTTAATTTTATAGTAATAAAAAAAGCTGAATTTTAATTTTATAGTAATGAAAAAGTTGAATTTTAATTTTATAGTAATGAAAAAAGCTGAATTTTAATTTTATAGTAATGAAAAAAGTTGAATTTTAATTTTATAGTAATGAAAAAATTTGAATTTTTATTTTATAGTAATGAAAAAAGCTGAATTTTAATTTTATAGTAATGAAAAAGTTGAATTTTAATTTTATAGTAATGAAAAAAGTTGAATTTTTATTTTATAGTAATGAAAAAAGCTGAATTTTAATTTTATAGTAATGAAAAAAGTTGAATTTTAATTTTATAGTAATGAAAAAAGTTGAATTTTAATTTATCAACTGCGCTATTAAGTGTGTAACTCAGAACTGGACAAAATAATACAAGAATAAAAATATTATGTATATATATTACCAAAAAATTCATTACGGCGTTTTGCTATCCCACTATTTTCCACTTTTATTGAAGATCATAGTGTGAATTTCTGAGCAAAATAAACACAAATCAGTGGATGTCAGTGATCCATTCAGCATTATTTTTGTTCTTTTGTCACGCTAAAAGGTTTTTTTTCCCTTATTTTATGACGGCATTCAAAATTCCCGGAGTCACCTTGGCTTTCTTTATCATCACAAAGAGGAGTGAAAAGAAAATATTCTTTTTTTTTCTTTTTCTTTTTTTCTGTTTTATTACGAAATCGATCGGAAATAAAAATAAGAAAAAGAAAGAAACCTAACGTGTTACTGTAAGATAGGCCATTGTTTAGGTCGATTCAAAGAAACTGTAAGAAAAGTCTTGAATTTTACTGTTAAGATGTATTTGCAGAAAAGAAGAGAAAATTATTCAGAAATGTTTATAATTAAATTCCCACTTTCAAAATGCTGTAAAAGAAGAACCCCTCTTCCCAATGAGTTCAAATTTGAACTGAAGATACTTGAAGAAGGGGTACGGTACGGCATCAAAAAAGTTCTAAGGTGTATTAATAGATGGCACTGTAAGCGGCATAAAGAAAGTGAATTCGACTGCCAGTGATATTTTGAATCGAAATGACAACGTATTTGGCATGAGTTGCACATTAAACCAACTGTAGTGTTCAATATGCTTGATTGTATCGGTTTTTTGACGGAAAAAGTGACTTCCAAGTCATTCAACAATTGTGACATTGAGAGGGGAAAGCCCAACCACCATGGCAAGGTCATACCAAATTAAATGGTAAAAATCGCTAGAGCATTTTTTGGAATTTATTTTTGATGCCAAGTATCTTCAGTGCAAATTTGAACTCAATGTGATGAGAGGTTCTTTTTTTCATAGCATTTTGAAAGTGGCACTATAATTATAATTACCCTGTACATACATTAAATTTTTTTAGCGTGAAGCTATTATATTTGCTTAATTTTAAGCAAATAAGCATTTTAATCAAAATCTAATAAGCAATTTAAAAAACGAAAATATAGAATTTAAAAACTAAAGAAATTATTATAAATAAACCATGAAAAAAATGTGTAAAAATAAGTTCAATGTTTTTAAACGAAAAATTTTAAAAAGATTTTTAATTTAAGAATAAAACATGAAACAGTAGAGTAATAAAAATAGATTTCTTATGCTTGCGTTTAGATAGCTTCCACTAAAATCATGAATGCCTTTTTAATAAGGAAATTGCATAATGTTAATGTTGTTTTCAAATTAAATTACCAGACATTCATACCACTCATTTAAAAAAAAAAAAACTCTTCAAGTTACGAGATGTGCAATAACGAAACTGAAAATCATTAGGCAAACACAAACATCCAACAGTTGAAAAGCTAGTGCTCCATCGTAAGATTGAGAAAAACTAATGTATCTACACAAATATATAGTAAAAAAAAGTGTGAAACAAGTCCAAAAAATAAGCAAAGCAAAAAGAAATTAAATATAACAACCTGAGGATAGCTTTATAAACAAATATGTATCATCAGAATATTGTAAACCATGATATATCTTCTGCTCAATAGATGAATGGATCCAAGTTAAGAACCTTTTATGCGGAATATTCCGATCACATGGAATAGTCAAAATATCCTTCCGGTTAGAGATGACAAGTTATAAGAATATGTATATAGAAAAAAAACTTGAAAATTAATTTATATAAAATATAAAATCATTAAACCTTTCATTTTGTGCAATTCGTGAAATAATAAACTTATTTTTTATATTATTTATTTTTACTGCACACAACATTAGTTAAAACGGTATATAGTTCTAACAATTACTTGAGAATGAAGAAACATTGGGATAGAATTAATGCCTTTTCCTCTACATTTAAACTAAATTGATTCAGAAATTATATACTTAAATTATTTGTTTTTGATACGTTTTTCGCCTCAAATTCTATCATATGACATATCCTGTCAGATATTTCATTCCATTCAAAGATATTCGATTTAATAAAATCAAATATATTTAATAAAGAAATAAACTTATTTATTTTACTTGAATTTAAGGTAAGAATAATTTATTGTATAAATTCAAGATAGAAATGCTTTACATATTGGAAGATTTTCCTTTAAGTGTTATTACATTACAAAACTTTAATGAAAATATTTTAATGTACATTTATTTTAAATTGCTCCATTCTTAAAAAACAATATATAATTAAAAAATGTTTTATTATAATTTCCAGTAAGAAAATATTAATGATTTAAAAAATATTTAATTATTATTTTTTAAGTGATGAGAAATTAATCTCATCATTATCCCTTAATTATGATATTATCCATCGTTGATATTTTTAGCCCTATTCGCTAATATTAGAGGGATCTTTTAAATTAAAGCGTTTAAATTTTACTTAAGAAACTAATTACTAATATATCTTATAAGATGTTGAAATTTCTTAGAAATAATCTTTTAAAATAAATGAAGATAGTTCAAACAAAGGCGCTGCAAACATCGATGTTAAGCATAATAAAACTATATTTCTTCCAGTATATATTTGTAAAAAGAGGTTGCATTAAAATTAAAGAAAAGGAGATAGAATTTTTGAAAGTGGAAAAAAGTATTGTCAATATTTTAATATTTGTTTTCATATCAAGGTTGCCAGTTTTTAGGGCGAAACATGGCCATTATTGACAACATCATTATGCCAACGTTACTGCAAAAGCCTTTATGCCCTTATGCAAAATATTTTAAAGAAAGAACTTTATTAACAATAGGATTTGAAAATATCTCAAAAACATATTCTGGAACGAAACTCTTTTGCTTGCTGACTTGTTCAAATATTTATCTTTAATAAATAGCTAAAAGTAAAAGTATTCCAAAAAAGTTAAAGAATTATCTTCTTGCTAATGTTTCAAAATTACAACTTGTAATATACCGTATATTTACAAATGCAAGCTTGTATGTGCATAATTCGTGAGAGCGCTGTTTCTTAAAAACATTTACTCAACGTTCAAAAACTTCTTATAGGCTCAAACAAAAAAATAAAAAAAAATAAATAAAACATCAATTTAGAGAGATTGATATATAGTTTTCATTTTTCTAAAAGTTTTTATGCAAAAAAAAAATCAAGTTAAAAAGATTAAAGTAACGTTCCATGGATGTTTGTAGTGGTTCGGAATCCAATTTAAACAGTAGGAACCGGTCTAATATGACAGTAAAGAGTTGGACATAGAGAAGGCAACTCTACCCCGCAAAAAGAAAGCATCTCCTCTCTTGAAGTCAGCCAATAGACAAACGGCTTGGTCGACCATGGGGCTGTTACGCCATTGATATAATGATACAGAAACTGTAAACAAAAGTATTTCTGATTCCAGTCTAAACAATACAAAAAGTGACATTCCTTGACTAAAAACAACATATTTCTTATTTTAAGTATATATGCCAATCAATGCATGAAAATTATTTCACATGAGAAAATTGGAAATTTATAGATACGATCGGTGAGTATTGGGTATATTTATCTTATTACAATAAAAATCGATTAACTGCCGAAGAACGATAAGAAAACTTAAAATGCTGGTATGAAGGAACCAAGAAAGATTTTTTTTTTTTTTACTTTTGTTTTGTTTTGTTTCTTATAAAAAAATGACAGTAGAAAAAAAAAACAGAATTAACTAGAATTATTATCAGAAATTTGCTTGAATGTTTTTATCAACAAAAATTATTTTTTTATATACAATATATTTAAATAGGGGCCTAATGGCCGAGTGACTAGCACTCTGGCGTTCGGTGCCACAGATTTCGGGTTCGAGTAACGGAGGCACCTAGATGTTTGTAATGGTTAAGAATCCACCTTAAACCGTCAGTCCCTGTCTAATAGGACTGTGGAGCTTTGGGTTTAGTACTGACAAAACACAAAATCTTCTGTCTAGAAATCTGCCAGTAGACAGAGAGCCTTGACCCACCATAGGGCTGTTAAGCCACTGATATGAAAATGCATTTATAAAATAAATAAAACTGAGTTACAGAAATATAGAAATGAAGTAATTTATATAATATCTACATATCTACATAATAATCTCATATTGATGATTTTTATGATTAAACGTGATGTTTAAATTGATACAGATAAAACATTTTAATAAAAATATTAGTATTATTTGCTGCTTCTTAGATGATATATTCAGAAGCTTTATAAATTACAAATATTTAAATAAGAAACATTTCGAAATTATTTTCATTGTTTTAAAAATGAGACGATCGTTCCAAAAAAGTATTAAATCCAAAAAATGTAAGAGAAGCACTTAAATATTTATGAAATGCAACTCAAACCAAGAATTTTTATTGCAGTTCAAAAAAATTTAAACGCAAGATGAGAAAGACGACAAACTGAAATTACAGTTGAAACTTCAAAAAACTCTCGGAACTCATAAGAACTTTTTTTAAAGATATTTTTAAACTATGTGCACAGATTTTTTTGTCTTTAAAACTTGAATATCTAAAAAGTATACTAATATTCAAGACTGAGTTTTGAAGAGAAAATTAATGGTGTGGCAATGAAACTTTTTTTTATGCAAGTAGCAATTCCTACATAAAGTTTTCTTGTGCAAGTTTCTTTCAATTTTATTTTCCGAAGGAGATGGAGATATTTTGGAATGATTCTCTGAGGATATTGATTTTTACTTGATTACCATTATATTGATATGCACTTTTAGTTATAGAATCACTGACATTATTTTTATTTTCTAATATATGATAAGATTTAAAATATATCACGAAAAAATTGAATTTTTAGTGATTAAACTTTTAACATTCATTAATAAAATTCTGTTGAATTTAGATTAAAAGAATCAATTCATTAAAAAATTAATTTAACTAAAAGATTAAATCTTTTAAAAGATAAAAGTTAATTCAAATTCTTAAAATATATTAAATAGCTTTACTCTTTTATAATTACTTTCATATTACACTCATCAGTTTAATAAAAATGAATTGACCTAAAACATTAAATTACTTAACAAAAATGTAAAAGATATTTCAAATTAAAAAAAATCTATTAAATAATATATTTATTCTTTTAGCTTTAATAAATTTGATATATTTTAATTAAATTATTAGGATAATAATTTAAGTTTTATTTATTTTCTGTAAATTAAAAATATATTAATTAAAAAGAAATATTTGCCGATTTGAAAAAAAAAAGATTACGAGAAAAGTAATAACGATATTAAACATTCAGTATTTATAAATTCTAACCAATATTCAAAAGGAAACAGTGCTCCGCGCAAGCGCAGAGAACAGACTTAATTCAGTCGGTCACCAGATTTTGTGGAGTGAATATGTAATATATTTTCTTGTTATCTTTGTTTTTGTCACTTTTGATATTTTGTAATGTATTTGATATGTGTAACTTAAAATATTACATTAATAAATTAAATTTGAACTAGTTGGCTTTACTTTTACAGATAAAAGTTACAACATTATATATATATATATATATATATATATATATACAATCAGGAGCCAAAACATTATGACCACCCCTTCATTTTGCAATGAACTCGCCTGGATGACGTGGAAGGCACATGATCAGGTGGAAGTGGTATTTAACTGGTATTAAGTGGTGGTATTAATCCATGCCAAGGCGGGTTGAAGCTGTGTTGCGCGCCAAAGGTGGGCCAACTCGTTATTGACAGGTGGCCATAAGGTTTTGGCTCTTGAGTGTATGTCGATTACTATCTTAAGGAAAAGAAATTGAATATATTCCAAGTCACTTTGTCAAAAATTTAATAAACGAATTCGCTGCATGTGTATGTTATATCTTTATAAGACCTTTTTTTACTACATAATTGACTATAACTGCTTAAAAAACACAATTCTTGTACATATATTAATGTTCTGAATTTTTTCTTATTGACTGATGTAAAACGTATAATATAAACTAAAACACTATTAAATGATTTTCTTTGAAAAATTCAAGGAAGAAGAAATTCTTTAACGATAAAGAAATTCATAAGCACTCATACTGCTCTTTGTAAAACCCAATTAAAAATATATAAATAAAAAAATTTAAGAAATGTCTTCATTCCAACCTCAGCTATCTTAGATAAAAATATAATAATTATCCTAAATAATAAAAGGGCTGAAGATAAGTCATTTAAAGCCTTGGAATGCTCTGATGAGCGAGTTTTCTCTGAAAAGGATGAAAAATTCCAGATTTCATCCTCCCTAGAGAACCCAGAGAGTGTCCCTCCTCGTTATCTCCTTAAATCCATGAAGAGATTGTGTCTCGGAAGGGTGTCACCTTCGACAAGGTAATCCTCGACCTCGGCTCCAAGAAACATCCTCGCAGTAACTTCATCCACAGGAGAGCTGCCTTCTGGCTTATTTTCAGAGAGGTTTAGGGAGGCTCCCACACATTTGTTTAATTTGAGTTTGACAGTGGAGGAAACTCAAAACTATATTTCATTATCTGAAGTATAGAATATATGCTATGCATAGAAAATTTCATTTTATTTGTAAGTCACTATAATGTCAATTTTATTACCACAGTCTTGCAAAAAAATTATTTTTGAAAATTGTTTTAATTTTGATGACTGATTTTTATATTATTTGCAATGATGATTTCAAAAATTGTATCCAATTTTTTAACGTAAGATGTTTCTATAAAGGGTTTGCATACTTTTCTACAAATAACTGAAATGAAATTTTGACAATAAATATTAATTTTTTTAGCCAATAAATTTGTGCAAATTATATTTTTTCTTGATGCGAAAATGAATGCAATATAAAAAGTTAGAAATTCTTATAATAATGTTTTTGCTTACCCTCAGATATATTCTTATGATTCTCCATGACTGAAATTTTTAAGGATTTTCTCTATTTATTTATTCTCATCTTAGATGTGGAAGCTTTTAGTTAAGAATCTTTCGTCTATATTAGTTCGAATTCATTGGTTCCATTGTTGTAATAATTGCATTCAGAAACAAGGAGTTTGATGACGATTGTGGTAACACGTGTAAAACCGTCTCGCATCGATAATCAAACTGTGTGGTAGAAGTTCTTGGATTTTTCACTCATGCAGGCAGTTAGTATTAAAAATCATCTAGGAAGGTATTGTCATTTTTTATAGCCCATCGGTGAGTTATTCATGGTGTATATGAGGTCCACGGATAGGTGGATTGCTTACTTTTTTTCCACACTCATCTTTCTAACTGGTAGGGGGTTACATAGCCCTAAGTAGGGGGATAAGGTGTGGAAAAAATAAGAAAATTTAAACTTAAAAATGTTATAAAAACAGGCTTCATATTAACAATTTGTCAAAGGTTTTGTGGCCATTTCGAATTTAGAGAGTAAATTTTTTTTTAAAGTTTTCTAGGATGTTATTGCTCGGAGCAGCTAAAAATGTGATCTAAATTATGTATACCATCTATATTGCACTTACGAAGATCAGTTGAACATACCTCAAGTTGTTAATCATGTTACGAATATAGAATCGATAATACCTGTGTGAGATTATCGTGAATAAAGTAGAAAATAAATGAAAATATTTTGTTAGTGGTATTATTTTAGAAAGACTATGCTAATAAAATTGATTTATAATGCAAGAGATTTCCTTTGTTCGATAAAATTTAATATTGACCTGTTGAATATGTATGGAATCTTTAAGTAAATCTAGTGTGCACTAAAACGAATAGTGTAATATGTTATTCATGGTTGTCTGGTGAATACAAATAAGTTAAACAATTAAGTATTTCAGAAAAACTAAACTTTGAATAGCATATTACTTTAAACTTTTTTTTTATTTTTGAAATATCTATTGGTATTTGGGCTACATCGAAGAAATAGCAGTAGATGTTTCTAAATCAAACAACTTACACAATAACGTACCACAAAATATTTTTAACACGAAAGCAATCTATTTAAGACATATGTGTAAAATACAAAAAGCAAATTACAATATATAAACCATCTATTTAAGGATGCGTTTATTTATTTTATAGATGAAAGGTATGTGTCTCTATAAAATCATGGCTTATATAGTAAAAGATAAATCCAATTATGCTGGTACTGCTGTCATGTAGGACAGGGCTGATTTAAAATGAATGGAATAAATGAATAATGAATGAGAAATTCAAAAGTTAGATACACTGTAATACTTTGCTTTTGAACACCTGCTGCTATGTATAAAATAATCCATAGAAAAAGATGGCAATAAGGATTAAATCAAATGTGTAAATTACGAAGAATACTGCAAGAAATATAAAGTAGACATTGCCACTAACCAAGTGATTATAGACAAAGAATGTTATATTTTAAAAAGAAAGTTGACTTGTATATGCTGCATGTTATAACATATTATGCTACAGGCTAATACTAGTTATGTTTATTTATTTGATAAATTTGTTCTGCTTTGACGAGAATATTGAAATAAAACTATTTGGTTTTTAAATTCAAGTGGTAGGTGAATCTATTTTAATTTTATAAATCCTATTTTGGGTAAATAAGAGGATGATTTAGGATAGAAAAATTGTAAATATGGTAATGTATTGCATATTAAAATAATGTAATGTTATTACTTGAAAAATAAAGGTTTTTCTTGAAGTACATTTAAACCTGTTTTTGTGCCAGGGACAGGGACCGCATAAAAGAAATAGCATAATAAAGTATCCTGAAACTTTATAAGTAAAATCTATTGTTTGCAACACGTTAAATAAAATTTCATGCGGTAAATAGGGCGCGCATAAAAAAAAGGCCCGCATAGAAAACATGTAAATCAAAAACTCGCGATTTAGCTGGAAATCTATTTTTTTAAAACAAAAAAAATTAATTTATACACCGGAACATTTTAAAATATTTTATTTGCTTATAAAGATTCCAAAATGAGCATTTAAAAATATTCATCATAATCAAGTGCGAGAATTTTCTTGTGAAGAACGAGTTCAAATCACTTTCGTCACTTGAAAAGGCTACCTGCAATCTAATAATGCTGATAATAGTAAATCGTGATGATATAATAATCTATGATATAATATCTATATCGGATGAGCCATCTGTTGGATTCTTTTTAATATGTATCTTATTTTGACTGCCATCTCTTGTTTTGTTTTGAATTGTAGTTTTTCATTAATTTTAATTAATTTCATAATATGCATTGGATGGATTTTTTTTTTATTGAGCGAACAAAAAAAAAAAAAAAATAAATAAATAAATAAAAATCACACAAAAAGACCGCATAAAAGGTTTGAATGTATATTGAGATTAAAATTTGCTCTGAACTATGCAGTTAGAGATGTAACATTTTTTTATAATAATAAAATGCGTATAAAAGAAAATAAAAAAGCAATTTAGTTCCTTTTTTATAGATTTTTGGTTTTAAAAATTAAAAGCATCAGATGCCATTCACTATATTTAATGATTTTATCAATTCAAAATTATAAAATCAAGACAATTTCTAGTGAGATATTTATTTGAATCATGTTTAGTTGAGGACGTTTGCTGTGTTGATTATTGGCGACTGGAATTGTTACTGGTTGTATTGAAGAAGTAAAGTTGCCTTGCCCTATTTCTTAGAGGACATCCATAGAAAGCGAACGACATTGTTAGTTCCCAGACAGCCGAACTCGGTTTTCCTTTCATTAGTGGCGATCTGATGGTCAATTGGCTAGTGCTCTGGCCTTTGATACCACAGGCTTCCGATTTGTCCTTCCAATCCTGTCTGTGGCATGGATGGATGTTTATCAGTGGTTCGGAATCCATGTTAAGCTGTAGGTCTCGGTCTAATTAGTTTATAGTTTGCGCAAAATGACTGTAGAGTGACAAACCAAACCTTTACTTGGCGGGGGAACTATTGAGATGATTAATTTTCAAAATCCGTATGCCTTCGAAAGGGTCGGAATAAAGTAATGAATGTCCCATAGATGAGTTCAAAAATGTATCTGGTATGGGTAAAGTTCTAAAATGCGAATTCACTATTGAGCAAGGACAATTTATCCCTTTTCTGTGGGAATTCAAATTGGTTAATAATTGAACAATGTCAGTTGATGTTATTACTGGTACAGGAAAGCCTACAGCAGGTCCAGAATTCCACGTCGCAGGCGACTGGGCCATGGTTAAAGGTAACTTGCAACATCACTTTAGCGGGGAACCATGAGGGCTGAAGACTGACTAAATCTCAAGACAGCTCTCTACGATCATATTAAACCAGGACCTATGATTTAAAGTGTATTCCGAACCACTACAAACACCCATGGTACCACCGGGATTCGAATCCGAAAACTGTTTTAATAAGCCCCAGAGCACTAGGCGATCAAGCCCCTATGATCGCTGATAATATAGGGAAAAAAAGGTTTTTTATTGAAGTTTTCCAGAAATCTTCATGTACTACTCCAAAGGGTCACATGAAGCTTACAGAAGTAAGTATAACAAACAAATAAATGGTAAAATAATAAAAAAATATATAAAGGGTAACTTTAAAAGTACACATCACTTTACAAAAAAAAAAGAAAATAAAAGAGAGATAAAGGTAGGATTTAAGAAACGTCAAAATAAGAATTAAGAAGATAACAAAACGCTGTAAAAGCAGACTTCTTCTAATTGTTTTGTAGTCCTTTGACTCTTTGGAGTGATAATTCTTTTTTTTAAAATTTTTTTAGCATGTTCAAGTCTGAAGCAGCTAAACAAAGTGTGATAGACTTTCTGTACTTCTTCTACAATGCAGTTCCAAAGATCGGTTAAACATCATTTAAATAGGAATTCAAATTGCCATGTTCATCCATAAAATGAAGGATTTTGAAATTAGTAAAAAACTTATGAGCCCTTAACCTTACAGGAATGGAGGTAAAGTACTTCTTTATTATAGAGACATTGGATGATTCTTGTTTAAGGGAAAATACATGGTAAATTTAAAAGTGCACAAGGAATTACAAAAAAGAAATAAAATAAAAGAGAGAGAGAGATAGGATTTAAGAAACATTACAATGAGAACTATGACAATAACAAAATGCTGTAAAAGCAGACTTCTAATTGTTTGGAGAGTTAATTCTTTCCTTAAAATTTTTCTGGGATGTTCAAGTCTGAAGTAACTAAACACAATGTGGTCGACTTTCTGTACTCCACCTATAATGTAGTTGCAAAGGTAGGTTGAGCATTGTTTAAATAGGAATTAAAATTGTCATGCCCATTCATAAGCTGAGAGATTCTGAAATCAATAAAAAAATGATGAGCCCTTAACCTTTCAGGAATAAAAGGACAACACTTCTTCATGATAGAAGTATTGGATGATTCTTGTTTAATGGATTTAAGATAATATTGATCTTGTTTCCGAATGCCTTTTTAAAATAAAAGTTTGACATGTTAGCATTAATTTTAATAATCCGTTTAGTGGCTTCTTTCGCGAGCAAGCCAACTCTTTCATCAGAAAATGGTAATATTTCGTTAAATGTTTGATGTTCATTTTCATTAACATAATTATTTTTGGTATTCGAAGCATAACTTTTGGCATTCAACCCACATCGAGACAATCCTTGTAGTTATTTCTAATTTAAAAAAACTACACGAAACATCTAATGTAGCACTTATCTATTTAAAACAGATGCTTGTTTGATGTTTGAGGTGTGTCGTTCTTCGAGAAAACAACCTCCTTGATTCAAGCATTTGTATTGTTTTTTAATTAAACTAAGTAATTTATTCTGCTAGCAGAACTTCCGCTCCTCTGAATTACGTCTTAATAAAGATTTAATGAACTTCTTCTGACATAATTAAATTTTTCCTTAAGAAATGCAAATGGTCTTACTTTCACGAATCTTGTATGGCAATACTAATGCTAAAGGACATGATGATATTTCGGTAGATGAATTATCAAATAAGTTTCTTTCATGATAGAAGTACTAATCGAAAGATACTTTAACATATTTCTAAAAGACGTCCTGTGATTAATATGAATTAATATAAAATACACGAGACTTACACGGGATCTTATAATAGTTAGTTTATTTAATAAATGATATTGAGAAATTACTTTTTTTAATTAAGAGATCATAATTATATCGTTATATATGTTTTAGTATAAATTCTTGGGAAAAACTTTATCCCTCGTGTTCTACTTATTTATTTATTTATTTTTTATTGTTATTATTTTTTTGCTGCGCATCAGTCAGCTTCGTGTTCTATTTAAATATACCACGAACTGCCACCGGCAATTGGCATTGTCTCTTAGAACAATTTTAAAGAATAACTTTCCCCTATTCGACTGTTACATGGAAGAGAACCTGGAAAATTCCATTAACTATAACTAAATTGAACTAATTGAAATATAATGTTTTTCATTTTTTACATACAATTATGAATTCATCTAAATTCATTCAGTTGTCATTAATCTCAACAAGTGAATAATTAAAAAAAAACTGTCAATAAATGACTTATTGATTGCATTTCATGCAAATGCGATTTCTTTAGAATCAAAGGAAACACTTTTGTGTTATTATTTGTGCTTGTGTTTAATTCTATAAATTCTTATTTTGCTTAAAAAATCTATTTTTTACCTTGTAATTGCTCCTTATGGAAATTATAATCGCAAAATAACTTTTTTGAAATTTGAAAACTTTATCCTTAAAGAAATCGATAAAATAGAATAATTATAAAGATGACTTTGCCATTAAGCAAATGGAAAAGCACTCTGCGAATCAAAATATATACGTGCAAAAACTTCATCAGCACTAGTTGCTAAACAGTCTTGAAACAAATTGTGAAGTTGCCGATCCTTGAAGCTTGCACACAAATTAAAAAAAAAAAATGGCTGAGGCAGTAACAGGACCGTGACAAATGCTGATTGTGTCTTGTGGAGAGGACAGGCAAATTTATGAGATAATTTGCACTGCGTCATTAGACAAACATGTTTGTGCTTCTTCGATTTTAAAGGTGGTTGCACGAATGCGGATAATGGATCACCGAAGTTGTTTATTGGGAAAGAGCACGCTTGTTTTGATATGACATATTTTAAACGGTTTTTAAATTTTCTCGCCTTGTTTTATTTTATATAACCTCTAATGTACATACATAAGTGAGATAGTATAAAATATTTTATTTTAAAAGTAGTAATAATTTATGTTTGTGTAAATAGTTTAATTTAAATAAATTATTTAAATTAAAAAAGATCATAGAGGCTGTAATAGGACATAGGTGAAATAATATATGTGTAAGAAAGTAAGGGAGATGATATAAAATAATTTAAAAGCAATTATAAATTTTAATTCTACAAGTAATTTAAATAATAAATTATTTCAATTAAAAAGTTCGTAGAAAGCTGTAATGTATTAGTCAAGAGCAAGTTAATTTGATACTATACATTTTTAATGGCTTTTAAACTTCCCTGCTTTGTTTTATTTTAGATAAGCTTCAATGTTGAACAATAAGTGAGATAGAAATGTTGACACATTTGCCATCGAATCTGTGCTCATGCTAACTCATATGTTACCACGTTCCCAGGAAGTGTATCTGGGGAATTTTCAACCTCTTTGAACCCAATGAAAGGACATACCACATACAGATCTATCTCGACTATTATTGGCATAAATGCGGGATTTCCACTCGGTATGGCTTGCTTATCGAGCATTTAATTGATCTCTCTCGGCCGAGAAGTGTAACATACAGGAATATTGCAAGTCTGGAATTTCTAATACGATGAATTACATAATGAGGATTTCAGGCCTGAAATTGCTAACAAGTTGAATTACACAGCGATTACAAGTTTAGAGTTAGAACAGGAAGATTGCAATAGTTGAGATTTGAGTTATATGATTATATTTTAATTTCAATGTATTTTAATAAATTTTAAATCAAATCTCAACTATTGCAATCTTCCTGTTCTAACTCAAACTTGCTGTCATAATATCAACGCGACAACATTTCGAGCATAATCCCCTCGTGCTATGTATTCATCGTATTAGAAAATTCCAGACACAATATTCCTGACGTGACCTTCGGCACCGAGAAAATCAGGTAAATGCTCGATAACTAAGCCATGCGGAATCACATAACAGTCGAGATAGATACCCAATGTCATTGAGTTCAAGGTTAATTTAGACACTTCACAGGAACAGCTGGCAAGCATGAGTTATGAGCTTGCAGATTCGATGGCAAATATCAGCATTATCTCACTGTGACATTAGCTTATCTAAAATAAAAGCAAAGCAGAGAGACTGAAAGCCGTGGAAAACAACATAGTATCAAATTAACTTGCTCTTATTTATTACAGCTCTACATTTTACAATTGATAATTTATTATTTAAGTACTTTGTAGAATAAAATTTATAATTGCACAGAACTATTTTATATCATCTCCTTACTCTTACACATATATTATTTCACCTATGTCCTATTACATCTATATTCTTTTAATTTAAAATAATTTATTTAAATTAAACTTTATTTACACAAACATAAATTATTACTTTACTTTTAAAATAAAAATATTTTATACTTATCTCACTTATCTCTGTAGAGGACCCATATAAAAAGCAAAACAAGACCGAAGAAACCCGTGTCATATCAAACAAATACTGCAATAGCTCGGTGATCCAGCCAGCTCACATTCAATACAAAATCGAAGAAACACAAGC